>WEKX01021847.1:0-18383 GCA_013390025.1 Pitta sordida | reverse complement strand
TCTAACTACTTCCTCCTGGATTACAGGGGGGTTATATTGCACCCCTACTCCTTCCATCAGCTGACAAGTCCAGTTGTCCTGCTGGCAATCTGTTTTACTGTTAAAAACAGAGGCAAAGAAGATATTAAGTATTTCTGCCTTTTCCTCATCTCTACTTACTATATTCCCCTCTGCATCCAATAAGGAGTGAAGGTTGTTGCAGCCTCTCTTTTTACTGTTGATGTATTTATAGAAACATTTCTTATTGTCCTCAACAGAAATGGCTAGGTTGAGTTCCATCTGAGCTTTTGCCTCTCTAGTTTTACTCTGCATGACTTGACAACTTCCCTAAACACACCCTGACTTACCTCCCCCTCTTTCCAAAGGCTGTATAATCTCCTTTTTGCCCCCTAGTTCTTTCAGGAGCTCTTGGCTCATCCAGGCTGGTCTTCTGCCCCTCCGACTCATTTTTCGGCACATTGGGACCGCCTGCCCCTGCGCCTTCATGAGCTCGTTCTTAAAGTATGTCCAGCCCTCCTGTACCCCCCTGCCTTTTCAGGCTGTTTTCCGTGGTACCCTCCCAATTAATTTCTTAAACAGTCTGAAGTCTGCCCTCTGAAGGTCCAGCATGGACGTTTGGTTCATGCCCTTTCTCATCACACTGCCGATTGAAAACTCTGTGACCTCATGGTCACTACATCCCAGATTTCCTCCAACCACAATATCACTAGGTTCACCTAATGCAGCCTGGATTGGCACACGGAAATATTACTGAGCTGGAGAAAGAGGAATGTGGCCATTTGCTCAGGATTTCAGGACATCACACAGCCTGACTGGAGCAGCCACTGACTGACTCCTGAAATCTCTGGATAAATGGCCACTTTGCAATGGGTCTGCCCTGTCCAGAACACAAGCTGCATAGATTTTTTCCAGAAAAAATCATGGAAACTTTAGCATAACTCCACTGCCTTCCTCTACCTGAGGTTATTAGCACACTTCTAGAACAAGTAGCACACCCTTTATCAGAGCCATCAGTGCCACAGGCACAGGAACTGCTCTGGGAACTGCTGACAAGGTACTGCAGCTGATGACCTTGGGCTGCCCCTTGGATGCCCTGTTCTTCCAGATGGTTATATATGCCAGGAAGAATTCTGAAGTATTGTAGCACACATCACTGAGTCATGTTTACGTTTGTTTTCTACTGTCCATGCGCATCAGCCAACAGCAAATAAATTGCAGCAGGGACCTTAACTCCTGATATGTTTCAGCAGAAATCTGGATTATGACTTCATAGGAGACGAAAGCAGATCTTAAAGCAAATACCAAATTTGACAGTATATACTATCACAATTTGAAAGTATTATGCTGTACACTGAGTCTGACACAGAAGGAATATAAAGTGCTGATGGGGTTCTCTGTACAACCACCTTGTATAGCAGTCCCCTCACCACACACAAAAAGCTCCAAATATTGTGGACATGAAGTGTTTCTAAATACAATAGGGTTCAACCTCTGTCTTCATCCAAACTTTACATTAAATAAATCTCACTTACAGGGAGACTTATGTTGAAAAAGAATCCTGGGCTCAACTGCTGGGTAGAAAGTGAAATAGCCTTACTCTCAATTTACTCTCAATGCTGCCCTTTTCCCCTGTCTCCATGAACACTAAAGTGAGGAAGCGGAGTACATCAGCAGCATATGACAGCAGGAGGTTCTGCAAGGACCAGAGTTCTGCACGTCACAGAATCACAGAATCACACAGAATATTATGAGTTGGAAGGGACCCACAAGGATCATCTAGTCCAACTCACCATCTAACACCCGTAAAGAGACTGAGAGCACATCCCAGAGCGTAACACCAACCTAGATCCCTCACAGTCTAGCAGGCCACTCCGAGCCGGAAGGGGTCCAGGGTCATCCAGCCCTACACCTCCCGGCTAGACCATGTCACTGAGCTCCTCGTCCAGTCTTCTCTTAAACACCTCCAGGGATGGTGACTCCACCACCTCCCTGGGCAGCCCATTCCAATATGCAATTACTCTCTCTGTGAAAAACCGCTTCCTAATGTTAAGATTGAACCTCCCCTGGCGTAGCTTGAGGCCGTGCCCTCTCGTTCTGGTGTCGTCAGCCAGAACGAGAGGGCACGGCCTCGTCCTTCATGCCTTGACAGCAGCTCTCACCTGATGCAAGGGAAGACTGCTCCTGCCCAGCTGATCATCCAGTCACCTGATCACCAGTTCTCTGCCCAAAAAATACGCAGTTTCCTCCCAGCCCACAGTGATTGGGGGCAACTCAGCCTTCTTGCACTGTGCCTCTCTTCATTCTCACTTTTTATGACTCCTGCCACACTGGAGCCTCCCAAGCAGGGGCAGGGGGAACAGTCCCATGAAAATAATTGACATTACATCATCATGGCAGAGGCTTGTTGCTGTAGGAGACAGAGGACCTAAATGGATCATCCTATGCAGCTCCAGAGAGGGGCCTGGCTCACTTTCTCCACTAAAGCCTCAGATCAGGCAAAAAAAGAATTGTAACTGTGCCTCAGCTGCCCAGGTTGGCAGCGGGGTCTTGGTTGCTTACAGGTGGCACACAGGGGCAGTGTTTTCCACAGGAAAGAAAGGTGTGATCAAAAACCCTCCTGCTCATGTCCAAGGGCGACGCTGTTCAACTCACAACCTACTGTCATGTGATGCTGTTAATGAAAAGAACACTGAAAAATAAATGTTTGCTCTTAGATCATCATACATTCCCAAAAGCCAATCTGCTGCTGCCCCAACCATGAGTGCAGCAGAGTCAGTAAAATGGTGAAACTCAGTTTGATGCACAGCAGAGCAGCTCTGATCCAGAGCATCAGCTGATTACACCAAGAATATCTGTTGTCCAAAAGTGGTTTAATTTTCACTCTTCCCTCTGAAACCATCTTGACTCTTTTCCAAAAACTAACACCAGAATCAGTCACTTGAAATCATTTTTTTTAGGTAGATTTCTAAAGACTTCTTGCAATACATCTCCTTCCCTGTGACAACAAGCCAGGAAACCCCCAGGGAGCTCTCCCAGAAACTGCTAAGGGATGAATGCAAAACAGGCTGAGCTGTTCAGCTTCTCACCTCCTCAGCACGGGTTTGAACATGTTGACAGCTGGGTGGTATGAAGATGGTTTTGTTCCCTACACATCTTTTGGATAAACAAAATTGTTCTCTACATCAGAGATTTTTCTCTGCAGCTTCAGTCAACATTTCCTTGGCTTGCCACTCTTGACAACTCAGTCATAGAACAGTTCTCTCTGGAGTACACCATTCAGATTAATCAGCTGTCAGCTATTCTCCTTCTAAAACTAATAATAGAAGGTCTGCATGAGCCTGTGAGAGACTGAAACATGGGAATGTGACTGTGCTGCTGCAAATGTTTCCGTACTGCTGCAACTCTCAAATTGCTCTTTGCTCTCCACTGAGAAGGCATGAAAGAGCATTGCAGGGAGCAGGTTTTGTCCAGCTTTCCTCAGCATGCCCATAATATGGTAAACATTTAGTTAAAATGCCTTTTAACTTTCAAGCATGCTTTAAAGAAAGGAGTGATGTTCTGGATATAGACCAAGAGACTCAGCTGGACCAGGAGCATGGATAATTTGATGGTTTGTATCCTTTGGATGCCAGCGGCATGGGGGGGATGCCAAACTGTGTTCTTGCCATTGGCAGAAGTTTTAGCCTCCAATTCATCTTCTTGTCATCAATCTACAACAGGATGGGGGAAAACAACTTCCAGCGGGGAGCACTGCCTGACAGGATGAAGAAACAGGACTCCTTTGAACAGCCCCTTGCCTACAGCAGTTTCGCTCTAAGTGGGCAGAGAGGATTAATGTTACTCGGGGCTTGAACCCAGAATAAGAACTACCACTGGAGGAACGCCAACTGTGCAACACTCCTCTAACTGCTTAGGGGACTCTGCTGTTGTCACATGAAACTGAGGAACAACTGGGAGGCTCTGTTCAAACGCTGCTCAGGTTGGAAGCATGTTTGCAAAGCCTGATGAAGGAACAAGAGCAGCACCTGCCTCTTCCAGGTGTCCTACAGCTACTACCGCCAGGGGACTTCGCCTCCACCAGGAGTAGGTTCATTTTCAGTCTGAAAAATACTTCAAAATGCCTCTCGGCCTTTTAAGAGAAAGAAGTAGTTTAAATCTCAGACCGAAAGCCTTAATTATAATGGATTTATGTGAAAGTTGCCAGATGTCTCCCTGCTCTGTGATCAGGCTGTGCCAAGAGTCTGCTTTGTGTCACACTAGCAACAGTGCTAAGTCCAGCAAAGTAACTGGGTCAAAGATGCATAGACAGAAGAGAGATCATTGACTAGGACTAATGAGAGCCTTCATTGCAGAGCAGAATGACAGTGCAGTCATGAAGAGGTTCTTGCTGTAATTAAAGGTAGCCAGACTCATATCCAGCACGAGCTGGAGTGTCACATTTTACACCCTGGGAAGTCACTCAGTCACCATAACCAGAAAACAGCACATGAGACAAAACAGCTGAGAATTCCATATTGCTGGAATTGAAATTAAGTTATAGAAAAACAGGAAAGATTTGAACAGCTCTACTAAACAAGCAGCACTTGCAATTCCACCTATGGTGAGCAAAAGGTTACAGATGAAGAACACTGATCTCATGTTCAAGAATTTAATGTGCATCTGTCCACAACTGTAACACCAGATGCTCTGAAGATCACCCAACCGTCAAAAAAAACCAGTAGAATCAGAGAAAACTACTGGTTTTTTCCAGTGTCTCACAGACTTTCCCTAAGAAGGGAAATAGAAAGAACTCAAATTACTTAGAGAGGAGAGTAAGAGAAAAAACAAGTATTGAATGATACAGACAGAATCAGTCCTAGGCTTCTAGACAGCCTTGGCTCATTCACAATGCAGTGTATTTCCAAGAAACAAAGACAAGTACATCAAGGCAGGAATTAACCTGGAATTCACTGCAACAGACAATGCAGAAACATACAGTCAACCCATGAATAGAGGGAGTACAAGGAGTTACACAAAAGTGAATCTTGTGCAAGATAAAACAAGCAATTAAAAACATTATACCTCAGAATATTACTCAGACAGCCAAAGAGAAAGAACAAAAAGATTTATACTTTATCCCTTAACTTTCCTTTTAAGTACAATGAGACAAAGCAACGGATCCCATCAAAACCCACACTGTCCTCTCTGGAAAACTTGGAGCCACTGACTATCCACAGAGAGAATGCAAACATACAGCCACTGGCAGAAACATGCTGGACACACAGGGCCAGTGAGGAAATTTGTCAGAACAACATAGAGAAACGGTCTCTGAGATACACAAATGGATGCTCTTAAAAAGTGACTACTACAGCTGGCCTGTAAATGCTGAGCTAAGGACCAGAGGTGCTGTGTTGAGCACAGAAATACTACATGTGCACAGAGAACTGCAAGAAGTTCACCAGCATCCCCAGGCATACGAGCAGCCTTCTTGAATTTCCTATTTCCTTAACGGATGAAAAAAACAACATGCCTATGTGGTGCTGGTTATGTTTATGCCCAACCACAGCAGGTCATCTACAAGGTATCTTATTATGATTGCATTTACAAATACATGTATATTGTGATTTTATTTTTTTCATTTCCTACTAATAGGGTATATGTAGTACATACATAACATATAACAAGCTCATTTGGAACCATTCAGAATGCAAGAACATACGGACATTTACTTCAAAGAC
This sequence comes from Pitta sordida, assembly GCA_013390025.1. Classification (NCBI taxonomy): domain Eukaryota; kingdom Metazoa; phylum Chordata; class Aves; order Passeriformes; family Pittidae; genus Pitta; species Pitta sordida. The sequence goes on along the minus strand of WEKX01021847.1, from coordinate 12,666 downwards.
TATGGGAATGACATCTTGTATCACTTTTCAAAGTAACATGCAAATGCTACAGCACAGATCATTAAGGGAAATGCCCCTCAGCCACAAACTCTGGGGAGAATTCACCAAGCTTCCTGCTCCATCACACCACACAACACCTCAACACCAAAACCCCACTGTTGCCTTTGAAATACACAGCTTGAAACACCTTGCAGGTATCTCTTGAGATTCTCAAGATGATCATCTATAAAATGTAAGCACTTAAAAACAGTGGTTCAGATGCTGAGAATCATTATATTTGTCTGTCACAGACATTTTTGGGATTAATAGCACTTTCCCACAAACTCTGGTAAATTATCATAGTGTTGGTTTTTAAGGAGGGGGATGGTTCCAATTAACACGCCAGCTCCACAGCTATTTCATTTCTAGTCAAGAATGTGCACAAGGATGTCTTATTAAACCTCTTCCAACCAACAAAGAGACAAAAAATATTTTTCCAAATCAGGTTATTGATATTCACCAACACAAGTATTCTAGTTACAGAATCAAGCTGGTCAAATCTGGGAGGCAAGAGAGGGACAAAGTTTTAAACAGCGCTGATCAGCACTGTTTGCAGATGCCAGCTGTGAGTTCTACTTCAGGAGAGCCTGCTTCTCCCACGTCAGTGTCCTATGGCAGGTCACAGCTGGGATAGTGTCCTCTTCCTAAAGCCGTCCTGGAACCTCCCCCTGAAGCACAGCCAATACTGCCTTTTAAACAAGGAAAAACTCGAACACGCAGACACGCACACTCGTAAACAACAGTCATTTGTGAGGAAGGCAGGTGGGATAGAAGGATCCGATTTCCATTCCCCGCACTTTCTCCTCCAGGACGATATGAGGAGAAAGGGGAAATCAGCATCACCATTATCTCCAGCGTGTGTTAACAGCCACGCTGAAGCCAGTCAGCAGCGCCTGGTATTGTTTGGAGGAACACAAAAGACCTTCTGTTTGGAAAGTTCAAGAAAGAAAACGGAGAGCCTGTGGCCTGGTCCTGCAGTCAAAAGGCTGAAACAGAGGCTGGGAAGTTCTCAGGCAGAGGCTGATCCGATGCCCTTTGAAGTTGACGGGAAAACTCCCATGGACTCCAGCAAGCTTTGGATCCTGCCTGAACCACATAGAAAGGAACAAAGCAGCATAAAAGCAGAAATGAGCATCTGCTAGAGGGGAATTTAAACAGCACAGGGGTTACCTAATTTGTTCATCATGGTTGCTGGTACAGTGTATTTTTGTGATGTCTGAGGAAGTAGGATTATATCAAATTTAAGTCTTTTTATTAGGACATAGCAGTTGTACGTTCATTTTTTGGTATTTTTCTGCTTAAAGTGCTATGCATGCTATCCTAACATTGAGTGTTTAATACAGCTCTGTCTCTGAGGTGGTGGGGAGGAAAAGTCCCTTTCAAATTGCTGAAATTATGAGTTTTCTGCTTTCTTTCCCCACTGCCCTCTTCTAAAAAGGCTGTTGTAAAGCTATGAAATACAGAGTCCAGGACTGAAAACTTTATTGAGAACAATGCCACCAGCATCTTCTATTCATAAGCAGCAGTTTGAGAAAGAGCCCAGCCCAGAAGGAACTCTTTAGCAACACGTTCTACAAACAATTGTTAAAGGATCCCAAGTGCATAGAAGCTCCAAATCCTCTGCTTAATTATAGCATAATTAATTTCCTCATTAAAGTTGAATATGGCAGCACTGAAGATAAAAGAAATGCCTTCTGATTTCTCTAACACTTTCATAATAACTTATTTGCATATAAGATTAATTGTTGCAGTGGTTTCAAAGATTGATGCTGCCTAGGTCCTAAGTTATATTTTCTGGGAGTTAGCCAGTTATAACTTTTTTAAACACTTTCCGTAGCCTTTACCCAAAATTCAATAAAGAGCCAAAGTAACTCCCTCCCCCCCACACACCCCCCAAACAAAAAAAATGCAGGATGTTTCCTCTTTCCCTGGCTAATAGAATCCAACTGTTGCTGCATGACATCATTCCCCAGAGCTAGGGAATCCAAGCTCACTCCGACACTCGGCTGGGAGTAAACACCACAGAGAGGAAAAAAAAAAAAAAAACAAAGTTCGCAATGGGAGGACATAACATTAAAAAGGCAATTTTTGTTACCTGAAATTTGGAGCATTTCCCTTTCCACTCCATTCTCAGATTTGTATTTCCCAGACAAAACTCTGTCTTATTATGTGAGGCAATCAGAAAGCCAGTCGTTCAGTGTCTAATACCTGCTGTGCTTCCCATAACTCCTTCATATGACCTTTCGCAGCGCTGATTCCAGCTCAAATGATTGCAGAGAACACAGACTGGCCAGGCCAGTTGTCATGGAGATCGCTCTCCCCCTTTTCATAAGCGCGCGCGCATACACACACACACAGATTTAAACAATTCTGGGAGGCATCCACAAAACAGCATGCCTTTTCATCAGCTAAGTTTTTGAAACATTCCACCCCTCCTCCAACCCCTCCCTAGAGTCATCCCAGGAAGCTGAGCTTTGGTCATGAATCGATTGCTGAAATCAGAGATATAGCCTTTTAAAAAACAACCGCAGAACTTTTACTTTTGTTCCCCCAAGAAGGAAAACAGAGATGTTTTCTCAAAGCTTTGAACTAAATCTGTTGCATTCAAACCTGCAGGCTATTTTTCTTTGCTCTCCTTGTTATGAGTTTGATATCTGAAAGCACTAAGGCTTTGTCAGAATACGATCACGCAGATTACAAGAAATGCTGCTGGCATGGCCTGACTGCTTACCTTGCCGTTCTCCCAGTACCAAGCCAGTGACTTAATTAGCACAGGTATTCAGCATGGTCATGCAGGACTTCCTGTATTCTTTCATGTTTCTGCAATTGAGAAGAAAAATGGGCAGGTCAGAAACATGCAACTCAAACAAACAAACAGTAAAGAAATCAAAAAACAAGAACACGGATACATCCAGAGTTTCTCTCATAATGACTAGGTACAAGTTCAAGTCTGTCTTACTCAAAACTTGCTATCTCCCAGTTAAAGGAGAAACCCATTTAAATGACGTTTGTGAACACAAGAAGTGATTAGTTTACCATATTCACTGGCACCATGGTTGCAAAACAAAACTTACTTCAAACATAAAGACAATTCAAAAAATAAAGACATTTTTTCCCCCTCAGAAAAAAAAATCTAAATTAATCCCCACCAACGTCATATAGGAAAGTCTGGACTGATAAATCAAGGGAACTGAAGATTCTTTATAAAAAGGAAAGAACATTTAGAAAAGAAATTCAGATTAAAAGTATCTGGACTCAGAAGAAGAGCCCTGTGCCCGAAGTTTTTTTGCAGTTTGAGAAATACTTTGGAGGTTTACTCTTTAGAGGATTTAACCAGAGACAGTTTTAAAACTTCATAAAAGATACTAAAGGGACCGCATGACTCCGGGCTCTGCAATGAGCCGTACAAGCAACAATCCCTCTAGTGGGCAGAAAATTGCAACACTACCTATGCCATGCTACAGTAAGTAGGGAATCAATTTCTTCTTTATCAACTAACGTCATTAGGCTCCCATGATACTATACCCCTGTGCCTAAAACTTAAAATTACCATACGAATCCTTCATATGTTATTTCAAACGCAAGAAAATGCACGTTACATAAATCAACATAACTAGGTTTATACACAAAGACATTAAAGAGTTAAAACATACTGCTCTTCTGGATGTGTTTGTAACATGATAGTAAAGGTGGGTAAAAAGTGAGATAGCCAAGATGTCTTATGGGAACTCGTGTCTCTCCATATAGCCCTTGTTAGATACAACTACACTGGAGCATATCATTGACTGTGTTTCAGAAAACTGTATTTTGTGAGTGACAGAGCTCCCAGCAGACTGGACACAAACCACCTCTCTTTCTAGCAAAAACATCACACAAAAGCACATCCGTGAGGCATATTTTACATTGTTACCAGAAACTGTGTGCAGACTATTGACAGGTAGATAAATAAACAAGCTACTGAAGTTGTCAAGAATCCAGAAGATGCTGAAATGACTTCCCATCAAGTACACAGTTGCTATGAAAGCACCACATGTTAAGTTCCCAGTTTCACACTAAGTTCCCTTAAGCATGCACCAGTGAAGCCCAGCAAGGCCATGAGAGCCAAATACGAAAAATTTGTGCATGTTTTTGTCCTGAAAAGCTCCCCTTGGCGTATGGCTGAGGTAAAGTCATCATAGGCTGCAAGTGGGCAGAGTTTCAGCAGTGTTACTGAGAAAAGAGGGAAACTGCCAACGCCTCCCAAGAAAGCACTGTTTTATACTACATCACTGCAGAGGGAGTGTTCAAAGACATGGAAGTAATAAAAAAACCAGCCTAGGAATTGGTCACAAGACAAGTAAAATGGCTGATCAGGCTCAGATTTCCTATAGACCCCTTTACTGGTAGCATGGGAGCATGTACCAACCACCTGCATCGCATCCCACTCCAGCATTCATCACAAGGCTCTGTGGCACTTCATTAGGTGACCACATCTGCATGTATGGCAAAGATCTGGAGGAGTATGCAAGCTACCACCTATAAATAATTGAAAGTGTTCAGTGCATTACATGTGCATTAAGTCACAATTTAAATTCCAAGCAAAGTAAATGAAGTCATTAAAATATATTACACATGCCCGTATATGTAGGAACAAAACACAGCAGTAAAACTATGACCCAGGCTTTGGTCTTGGGCAGGTGACTGCCACAGAAGCCCTCAGACAAGCACATTTCTATTCCAAGCCTCATAAGAAGTGACATACTTTGCTCAGATTGACCCCAGTGAAACAAGAACCATTCCCACGTTTTGCTTTTTTCTCACTGGGCTTTTATTTGAGCACATCAATACCCCAGAATGAAATTTAGGATCAGGACAGAGTTTGAGATCATAAACAGAGGACATGATAAACAGCTGATATTACACTAATTACAGCATCATGGCTACATTGCAATTAAAAAGCACTGAAGTATTTACCTTCACCCGCTGCAGGAGACAAATAATCCATTACTCACACACAGCTGATGTTTAGTTTCTTATTTCAGATACACTTCCCATTTCTGACTGGTTGAACACATTCCTTCCTATGCTCCATGGCCACAGGCACAGGATGCAGCAGCCCCGTGACACAGAGAGGAGAAGGCATGCACTGAGCAGGACTGCACAGGGAGAGTCCTCACCAGGGCACACCTGGAGTCCCTCCCCGGGAGACTGGGAAAGGAAACATGAGCTGCTCTCCCCACAGCCTGCGTGGTCCAAGATTCTTTACTGAATCCTATCCAAACCAGGCAGCCATCACCAGCAACAGGAGAGGATACAAAAATTAGACTCGTTCCTAAATGACTCATGAAGTTTTATCACTTTCAGTAGCTAAAAACACAGTATCAATTTCAGGATTTGAAATTACAAAACCAGAGCTGAGCTACAGTGTTAGCTGCCCCCAAAAGCAGTACTAATCTCTGGAAGGTGTAAATAGAAATTGATCCCTGCACCAACTTCAGCAACATTTCCCTTTGTATTTTTAAAATAAAATTCAATTCCCCATAAACATACTCTTCTAAATTTACTTGGGATTTTTCTCCTCTTCAAACAACTTTCTGCGCTTCAAAAGGACTCCTTTCCCACTGAAGATGGACATCTTATTTCTCTTCCTACTACACATCTACTGACCATCTTTCCAGTCACCTCAAGAGATAAATTACCAAATTTCAACAGAAACATAAGAAACAACAACAAACAGTGAAATTGAAGTACCCTGTCCCGCTATATTTTTCACCCAATACTGATGTAAGTGACTGCAGCTCCAGCTGACCTCAGTGGGAGAGGCAGGGAGCTTCAGAGCAGCATTTCCTCATCACCCAGCAGTAACTTGCAGAGGGATGGAAAGGAGAGAAAAGGCCCAAGCCAGCTCATAATATAAAGCACACATGGACTACAAAACCTGGGTTCTTCACTCTTAAGGACTCAGTACTCAACACTTACATAGGGCATTCTGTGCCTACAGAAGGACAAGACTACCAGCAGGACAAGACAGCAGTCACCATACTCTGTGAAGCAGTTCCACACCACTACTGAATTCTTGGAATTAACAGCCCACAGCACTGGCCTTTATCATTAACACTCCAACACTATGGTATAAGAGTGCAGCAGTAAAGCAAGAGGCACGAGATAACACCGCTGACCCCAAAAGCATCATTCTACTGAGGTGATTAAACCTTCCACTGACTTGAGTGGCATGTCAACTTCAATTTTGCCTCACTGAATGTCTTGCTTGGATTGTGGTATCAGAGTAAGCAGCACAGAAGTATATTATACCCTTGCAAACAATAGCAAAGGACTTGACCCAACATATGAGCTTCCCTGTTGCAATGGGACCACACAGGTGTAGGTCTAAGATCAATCAATTATGGACTTATTTTCTTCCCGCATTTCAGCAGCGGATCCATTACCTATAGTATATCCACAACTCTCTTCTAACAGGAGAAGTAAGTTTCCATGACGTCTTTGATAACCCAATAAGGATCATGTTTGCAGCATGGTACTGGTTTCACTAACTCAGAGAAAAGAAAAAAAATAAAGAAGAGTGTGTGTGTGTATACACAGGATATACAAAGTATGTCTATAGGAAATGACTAATCATAGCTGTGTGCTCTTTGAGAAGCTGCCAATCCCTTTATGGCTCTATATCCTATTTCAGTTTGATCTCATTCTGCAAATGAAAGCCTGTCATACTTGGGTCTGACCCTGACGTTGCAACTGGGTGCAAGGTAGCAATTTGAAAAAGTTTAAGTTATTCAGTAAAACCAAGAGGATATCTGTAACTGGAGGATCATGACAAGAAGCTGACACGCGTTCAACTCCTGTGCAAACACTCATTCAGAAATAAAGTGGCTTAACTTTGTGGGTATTATTGGTTTAGGCCCTGATTCAGCAAAGCACTTAAACATTGACTTCAAAAGAACTTAAAAATACACCAAACATGTGCTAAAATGTTTTACTGAAGTGGTGGTTTAGTAACACCGTATATTTCAGAAAAGCGACAGAAAGGGTTTCTATTTGGCTATTTAAGCTTTAAGACACTCTTTGGTCATACTGGGACACCATCCCCATGCTAAACCTACTAATAAGGTTGAAAATTTGCTGAGCAATAAGCTGAATTAATTCCTTGATAAAAGCACTTCAAACATGAACAGTGTGGAATTCACTCATGCAAATGCCTGGTTTGAGAATTATCCCTACCCATGGTCTGATTCATGACAGGAGACACATATTACAGCTCACCCTGCTAGAAAAGCAGTGCAAAGCCAAAAGAGCCATACAAACTGGCTCTGGGCCCAGGCAGCCAATTCAGCCAGCCCTCAACATCCCAGTGCTGCAAACCATGTCAGATGGCACCTGGCCAAGGCAAAAGCCAGGCCAGAGGGATAACCAAAAGGTGGGGATCTCATGTAAATAAGTCTTTCTGCTCCTTAACTCTCCAGAGCCAGCCCTGTCTGCAACCCATCTGCACTCTAGTCAACACCTTCCCTTGCATGGCTGTGCTGCATCCCAGCCATGCCCAGAAAGGAAAGACAGGAAGCTGTAGGACCATAACAGAGAGGGGAGAAGCGCCCAAGGAAAGACTATTTGTCTTGTCTCCACAAAAATAGAAAACTTTGCCCTTTATAGGTGGTAGTCTCTTCCTAGACTTTTTTTTTTTACTGTCTATATCCACATCACGTGTAGATTTATGTGCCAAGAGGGGCAAATGAGACAAGCAGGCTTCCTCTGTGAACTAGCCATATCAGGAGAGATGTCAATGAGTTGCTTGAAATTCCACAGGATTTCTGATTTGCTCCTACAAGAATGTGAGATCTCAGCTGGTCTTAGTTCACTACTGTTTCTTTTAAGCCAAAGGAGAAGTTTCTGTTGCCTCTGTTCACAGCACACATTCTGCAACACAAAATGCTACACATGTGACTAGAAAGCAATTTAAAAAACAGATCCCCTCACACCTGGAATTGCACTGAAGCAGGACACACAAGAATATATAACTCTGGGAGGACTAAATGTTGTGTGAATCTGAGCAAGTGCTGCAAAGGTTTGTCTTCATGGGAAAAGAGGGCCAGAATACTTCTCAGGGCACATAAATTATGAGAATACAGATCCTTTAAACCAAATCCCTACCTGAAGGGAAACTTTTCAAATCATTGTCAAAGTAGCCCTTCCCATACTTGCATCCAGGTACTGGCACAAGGAAGATGCTCTTGGGACCCATCTCTATTTTTACGCTGGTTATACAAGGCTAACAAAGGGAAGAGGATCTTCTAGCAAAGTAATAGATACAAGGACAGATATATTCAATAATACAGAGCTGGTTTCTGAAGCAGAATATGGGTGGTGGCTGCATTTGTTTCCAGAGTAAAAGAGCTCTTAATTTAAACTCAAAATGGAAAACGTGGGCCTAAGGCTATGCATCCAGCATGATCTCACCCTGTTTACATGAGGAAAAAAAAAAAAAAAATCACAACCAATAGCACTGTACACTCTTTGAACTTCTAAATAGACAAATAAATAGATAAATAATGACAACATGCTTTGTGATTCCTTTTGATCATCAACTATGAAAGTTCACCGGAAGTTTATGCAACCCCCTCTGACTGGATAGATCTTATCTTCCAAATATTAAGAGCAAAAAGACTCCAAGAAGAAAGTGTCGGCTTGATGTTTCTTTGGACAAAAAACAATGACTTATCTATGTGCTAACTCTTCCAGTTGGTTGCTTTTATTTCAGTCATGAATTGAACCTCCAAGCTGGCTTGGAGACCCTGTGAACTGCTGCTAACACGCTGAGGGGATGTCTGAGCCCCACTTCACATCTCTAGGGAGGATGGATAGTGCAAGCAGCAACCCAGCACTATTCCCATCATCTACACCTCGTTGAAATCAAAGTCCGTGCAGCGTGTGTTTCCTCAATCATATGACAAGCTTGTCTTTGCTACTGTCAAACATCACAGCTGGCAGATTTGTCAAGCTGCAGACATTAAAGCTATTTTCTTCTCTATTTTAGATAGAGAAGATAAACAAAATATTGCTTTGAATATGCACATCTCCTTTCATTCGTGGCCCTCAGGGTGCTTTACAAAGCCAGTAAATGTCACTCCTGCTTGGAAAAGAGGAGCTAAGTGCCTTTGTAAGTCTTCACAGTCACCCTTTGGAAACCATGTGTAACCAACCACGTTCTGAGCATCAGGCTCTGCTGCCTCCCCCGAGGCCATAGTTAGAAACGAGAAGGCAATTGGGGTCAGCAGGCTCCAAGAGATACCAGAATGTTTTCCTCTGGAAAACAATTTGGGCATGGGAAACAGCCGAAATGAAGCTTTTCTTCTAGCTGATTTCTAGCTGGACTATGACAAGCTTGTGCAAAACAAAAGAAATCCAAATCCAGACCATGCAGACAGTACAAAAACATCGTGAACTCTGTGTTTGTTTCTCAGCACCTCAGTGCTTCCTGGATTTAGCAATGGAGTGTGGTGCAGAGATGTCCAAATGAGCCACAACCATCCTAACTCCAGAACTAGAAGCAGCACGGCCACAACAGCACAAAGCAGTGCTTGAACTGGTGCAGCTGTATTTCTGGGGAAGGCTGTCATGCCTCCACACAGTGCCCCACCGGCTGTGGGGCGGTGCAGACCTCCTGGAGTCAGCTCCGGGGCTTTCTGAGCTCAGCTCCATTGTGAGGCACAGACAGCCCCTGAGCAACATACCGCAGACCACAGAGGAAGCCTGTCCCAGCGCTGGGAATTCCGCTCCCAGCACCCAAGCTCCAGAAGAATGCCTTCAAAGCAAGGTCATTCCTCCTCCTTCGATTCTGCGCGTTCTTCCAAACAGAGCTGCAGGATGTCTCTTAAAACAGCCCCAGCATCCCAGGAAGGACTGTCCCAGCATCCACATCTAGGCTGCTGTGGAATCACACACCTACCCACCTCCTCTTCACCACTAATAGTATAGGCTATTATTTAAGGGAAAAAAACCTGTACACCAAAACCAGATGACTAAGATTTTACCTCTCACCAAGAAAATGCATCATTTCTTCTTTTAATTCAATTATTTCCCATTCTTATACACTAAAGGAAAGCAAGAGTCAACTTTCTTTTTTTTTTACATCAAACTGAAAAGGGTGGAACTTGGGAAAGTACCAGTGCTTTTCTTCTAAGTCTGGGAAAACTATACAGCTTACACAGGCCAGGACACCATTACAGTTATTTTTCCTTTAAAACACTGGATAAAATCCATGTAATCATATGATATCCTCTATTGCTATGTAGATTTCTTTAAGCAGATGGACAAGTCAGCTCACTCCCTGAAACCACTGCTGCTCGCTGTTCATCCTATGAAAGTGGTGACATCCCACAACACAGGCTGAGTGTCAGCTATTCAGTGTGCAGAGACCACATACCACCAGAAAGTTTCCAAAAGACCTTGCTGCCAGTGAAGAAGCATTAAGAAAACCTCTGCTAAAACCTCAGTTTCTAGCTTACTCCTAACCTGGCTGCAACAGCACAAGGACTGAATGCTACACCAGCATCTCCACCTGAACCCCACATTTGGGCAGACTTCCAAAGAAGCTGGACATTCCCAATTAATCACACAGAGTTATGCAGAGATTTAAATGTGTAAGTTATGGCTGTTACCCATGCAGCTGGGTGTGTGTATGTTCACTGCAAACACAAGTTAGTGCCTACAATGCTGGAAGCAGCTTATGGAAAGTCTGAACCATAAGATGCAAATCATTAGGAGTGTGCATCACAACTTGCTTTAGGGAAAATTCCCCATTCAAGACCAGACATGCTGATTACATCTCCAGTTTTCTGATTTCCTGAAGTGTGGAAGGCCTATCAGTAAATATGAGAGCTCAGTGCTTACTGAAAGCATAAAGCAATGCTCTCAGTTTGCCATCAAAGCTGAAAGGGCTCTTTTGCACATCTGCATGGTGTTGAAAACCTCTACTCGAGGTGTGCTGTGTGGAGGGAACCTAACAAGGAGTCAGAAGAGTCAAATGCTATTCTTGATTGTGACACCATCCAGGTACAGATATCACCTTGGATAGTCTTCTTTGCCTAGTAACACAAGATCTGTTTGGCTTCCTGAAGCACAGACTAATCACAGTACTGGAATGCTGCAATAAATTGTAATCCCACCATGGACTTCTAACTACATGTATCTTTGATCACAGTATACAATAAATACTTTAAAGAACCTTTAAGACACTTTCCAATTTCTTAACCTGCTTCACATCTATGCATTTTTGATAGCCCATCCAGCCTGAAGGGCAAACATGAACAGGGTTTCTTCATCATCCTTAACACTGAAATAATTTTTCCTCACAATTTACATAGCCCCGAAGAACAACAGATGCAAATGCAGTCCTGAGCCCCTGAAATAATTAGAACCTGATTTTTCCTGCCTGTTTCTGATGCAGTCAGAACTTTGAACAATTTTTCTTAGATTTTTTTATCTAGTCACATGCTAAAATAATAGAGTTACACTGCAAGATTAAAAAAACATCAAAAAAAACCCAAGTAAAAAAACACCACTCCACACTACCAACAAAACACCTACGTTGCAGGTCATTCTTAAAATCCTTTCCATCCAATTGCATTCAAAATAAGGTGCACTGCACCTGTCTTGAGAAAACTTCCGTAATGGTTAAAAATTCCATGGAGTCTAGTGTTTCACTAGTTTTATCTCTGATCTACTTAGGTGTGACCTAGAGCAAATCTTAGCAATTCTCTAGAGTGGTTCCCAAGTGTCATTCACACGTTTGTGAACCAACTGTAAAAGCAGGAGCGTGCAGCCCTAGTTCCTAGAAGCCCAAGGTATTTGTAGAAAGCCAGCAGAACAGCACAACATAGAAGACATTTGTCAAACACAGTGTTATTTGACATCCATTTGGAATGATACCTCAATATCTTAGAAGATACAACCCTCGCCTGCAATTCAGCACAAGCTACAGGGAGTTGAAACAACTTTGCTTATCTCTAAAGGGCCATAATCACTGAATCTATTATAAATACTGTTATAATGAATGTATTGAACTTCTTAAGTTGGACACAGACTGCTAGAAGGAAAGCCTTACTATACTAAGAGAAGAGAGCAGTTATATCTCTTTTAATTTAACTGAATTCCCACTACTAAACCCATTCAGAAGGCTGTATTAATACAATCCTCAGAAACATTTTCACTCTACAATTTTGAAATCACAAGCTGAGCTAGGGAATGGAAAAGAAATGTCATGCACTGTCATCCACACACGGAGAATAAGAGTCCACTGCTTTGAGGCTGTCTTCTGGATGAAAAAGCAACTCTATGAACAGGAGAAGGTGATAAAACACCCATATGCAGCACAGAGCACCTCTAAAAGCCAAAACAACAACAGCCAATTGAGGTGGAGAGCGAAGCAGACCGCTATGACTCATAGGCTGTAAGTCTAGTCAGTGAAAAATCTGGCAGAAGTGTGCTGTTTGACTATGTCTGTACATTCCCAAGAGATTTATAGCTGCTTATTAAATCATCTGTTCCTCTTAAAACTAAAGAAAGTGTGTATGTTTCACTGGATTTTACATCTGCTAGAAAGACCCAATAACCATTAGCACAGAAGAGAGGTTTTTT
>WEKX01021845.1:0-11463 GCA_013390025.1 Pitta sordida | reverse complement strand
CGCTCGGCCCCGCGCGGGTCCCGGGAACGGCGCTCGTGCGTGCCGGGAGGGGGGAGGGAGCGGGTGGCCGCCGTTCCCAGCGGTGGGAGCGGCTGCGCCCTGGAGTGAAGAAAACCCGCCGGCAGCAGCGAGGGAAACGGGGACGCCGGGGCGGGAAGCCCGCACTTGATCTCCCTCCTCTGGTTTTTATTTCTAAAGCACAACCCCCACCTGCCGCAGCCCCGGGAGCTGTCGGCTCGGCCCCGCGATGCAGATTAACTGATCCAGGTCTCCCGGGAGAAGCCCCATCAAACTGCCGCCCGCCTTTGACTGCAAACAATAGCAATTTTCTCAGCGCAGCTGCAATTAACGCCGCATTTGTTCCCTGACAGAGATATATATATATAAGGCTGTCCCCGGCCGTGGCCGCATCCGCCCGGGAGGGACGGGGAAGCCGGCGGGAGTTCCCCGGGGCCGGTGCCCGGCGCAGGAGAGGCGCTGCCCCGGCTGAGCCGAGTTTGCGAGGCGGCAGTGGCTGAAGGGGCCCCGTTAGCGTCAGGTGGGCTACGACAGATGGGACAAATTCGTGGAAAGAGCTGGGCCGCAAGGAAGGCACCCCACACACTCACCCCACTTTGGGGTTTTTTGTAGTGGTTTTGGTTTTTGGGGGGGGGGGGTTTATATTTCGCTACAGGTATCCCCTCGGGCTGTGTCCTTTCTGCTCTTCAGGGCAGGTTGCCTTGTTCTCTGGCCCTTCCCGCTAGTGTGAGATGCTGGGGCAGTCTACACGACAAGAGATATCCGGCGTGAAAATTAGGAGATGACATTTTAATAAATGCTGCTGTCAGTCAGCAGCTCTCAGCCTGGCTGCTGCGTGCTCCCATTGCTGCTGTTCTGCACAGAGCACAAGGCCCTGCTGAGGCTGGGGGGCAATACAGATATCCACACCGTCAAAGTTCGTCAGTAACATGCCCGTGTGGTTTTGAATGTGCCCTTCCACCCACCCCAATGAAACGCAAGTTTATACTTCTGGAGAACTTCCAAACCAATCAGTCCTTAAAGTAAACAGTTTTCTTCCCTACAGCCCTGTTCTAGGTCCTGCAAGGTTTGAATTCCAGTAATACAGAGCTTTTATGATTACAATTACACGCTGCACAAATTCTGATTGGAGGTATTGCTGGTCACAAACCGGTTTTGACCAAAGTCAACAAAAGCACGGTTATAGCTTTTTACTGTGTTTTCCATAGGTACAAGCTGTAAACCACATCCCTGCTAGCTTTTACAATCATAAATACTTTATGTCCCTGTTGTCAAAATAAAACAAAAAATACCTACCCAAACCAAGGAAAATGTGAGAGATGTGCAGGATCTCTGCCCAGCAAATGCGACACAATGAAAACTAAACTGTTACTGGCTTAGAGATAATTATATTCTCTCAGATTTGGTGACTTTCCATATTATCTGTGAGTGATCATGATGTTGCTTAAAATACTTCAGAGGAAGTTCATTTCATTGACAGGATTACATGACTGGAACAAATCAAAGGTATACATACAATGCAGCATTTAAATACTTTTTTCGCCCTCTTTATATTAGATGAAGAACTGGATGGTAAGTCACAAAATCCCCCACCCTGAATGAACTTTTTCACCTGTTTCCTATGGCATGGCCAAGTTGTATCTCCTTTAATTGTGAGTGGAAATGAAAAAGTAGTAAATACACAACCTAAGGCAAATGTTGTCTTTAGAAATCCTCTAGGTATTGCAACCTGGTGATTAGCTTGCACCATTCAATTTTGTGAAGACATGGCAATGCTGGAGAGGAATCTGGGAGGGAAGACTCCTTATCTTCTTGTCTACAAAATAGAGGAAAGGGTGGAAGTGGCACAAGTCATGCTTAACTATGGGAGCTTAAGAACAGAGGGATGGGATGGGTTCGGATGGGATGGGAGCACAGAACACTACAGATTTCTTTACAAGATTTGCTGCAATTAGGCTTGAACAATGGAGGTTTTAATGACTGGAACTAACTAAAATAAGCTATACCATTTTTCTAAGTACACAAATATCCACTAGCAGGTGTCTTTCTGCTTGAACAGAGGCCAACTTGAGAAATAATTTTGTTTGCCAGATGTCATGCCGTATTCGAAATAAGAATAACCTGGAGTTTTGATAATCTAGATGTGAAAATCAGGATATGTTTAGGACTGCAAAATGTAAATAAATAGAAATATGACAATATGTTTGTTTAATTTAGGCATGTATATAGTACTTTGTGTTTGGAATGGTACTATTTTGTGTATACATTTAATACTAAACTGCAGTCTGAAGGGCAGATGTAAAGTGAACCTACACACATAAGTTGGAAATATAGTGGAGATCCATCTTGTTTGAGTACCTCTGTTAAAACCTAGGAATAATGTATTAATGCAACCCCACAGTGTTTTATGGGAGGGCTGTCAGCCCTTCATGGTACACATGACACCGTCTTACTACAAAGAAAGTATCAAGGTGTTGAAAGAAGTGCTATGTTACTGAGTAGTAGTGTGGTAGAGATAGGCACAACATAGTGAATGATAAATTTGTAATGCTGCTTTCTAGACTCAATGCAATTGTTTTAGGAAGATTGGGCTTAATCCAAACTAGGAAAGAGGGAGCAAAGTAATATTTTTAAGTAACTTCTGTATTAGTGAGAAAAATGAGGCTTACCCAATTTAATATGTTGGATGGAATCAACTAAAGAGTTTGTTTAGTTGTGCTTTTTTTTTTTTTTTTTTTAATTCAATCAGCAATAACAATTTGAAATTTTTGGGATCTTAGTGACAGCAGCTAGATTATTTCAGTCCAGATCTCAGTGAACATAGAAATTCAACACAGTTGGAATTGGAATTATAATTGAGTGACATTTTTTGTGCAAATTTTAAAAGGAAGGCAACAGTTTAAAGCCAGTGGCTTTGGAGCATGGACTGTTCTGTCATTCTTTCCCCTGTCACTCTTAGGTGAACTCTGTTCAAAGTCACTGTTGCAGGCTGCAGTGTGACTCCTTTGAGGAAACAAGACAGTTTATCTCCAATACTGAAGGCACACCGTTAAAAAATTCATAAAAAGGCTTTTCAACAAAGACTTTAATCTTTATTCTTAATTCTTTATTATTATCATGATATTTAACTGACTCTAGAGTCACAGACACTTAAATACATACAGAATATACATATATATATATATACTGTACATATATGCGTATATGTACATATACACACAATAAGAGAAATGTTATAAAGTCAATTTCCAGGTACAAGTTGAGGGATATTTTCACTGAGCCTCTTAGCATATGCAGAAGTGGCACTGGTCTGTCGCCCACTTTACTGAGATGTGCAAGGCCCTTCAAAATCTCCTTTGGCAAGGATAGACTTTCTACTCTGCATTACAGATTCTAGTGTGTTACACCAAACTGTATTTACCAGGGAAAAATTTAAATCCAAAGCTCTTGTGACCATCTCAAAAGAAATTATATCAAATTTAGTCTGAAGTACACAAAGAAAATGGAAGACACTACAGGTAGATATTACATAAACCAATCAATTCTTAAATATAAAAAGAAGAAAAATAATGTTGTTCCTCTAACAGGTTGAGAATAGGTATAAATTAGAAATAATTTCATGGACTTGCATATGTTTGCTAGTTAAGGATGTTACAAACTATTAAGAAATATTGTGTTTCTGTTTTGAGTTCATATTCTAAGCGAATTTCTCCAGTATTAGTTTTCTCTCTGTTATTAAGAGGAAAGATTAATTTAATAAATAATGGATGCTCTATTCTTCTGCCTTCTCAATTTTAAATATATTTTGGAAGATTATATGATTCTATTTAATTTTATTAGTGAAGTCATCTATATAGTCATAAATAGCTAATTAATAATGCAGCACTAATAGATGGTACTCAAGAATATATAGCATAACTGAGGGATAGGAGTGAATAAAAAGTTCTATTTTGAAATTGAAAATTTTCAGAAAAACATTTGATTTTCTTTTGAGATATTGATTTTTAATCAGAAAAAAGGCACCTTGCAAATTCAATCAAAGATTTGAAGGGTTTGTTGACAACTGTTGAATTTAAAAGCTCGGTGGTTTGCTTACTTGTTTGTTTGTTTTCATTCTTTGTATGGCTTCTTCAACAAAACTTTTAACAAGTGCTTTTGAATTATGCTACTAGCTTTAAATATTTTGATGTTGGTATTCAATCAAAATAATAGGGCTAGAAACAGTGAAATTTGTGCAATAGGTGACAATAAGAGTATGGGCAGGAGTCTGAATCACACATGAGGCCTGTGCAGCATCCTACCTCAGACAATGACCCTTAAAGACTCCTGAGGAAGGCATAGAACATCCAGAATATGACTATTTAATACAATCTGCTTTCATAAAATCTCACTTAGTCACCAGTATACAGAGATTTATTTAATTCTCCAAATAAGTTTAAATTCCCCTGCAATGTATTAGTTGTTTTCAACCTTACATTTTTTTCTATCTCAACATTATCAAATAATGACGGCCACAGCATAAATACTAAGTGAATATTGATGTGTAACACCTCTGTTAAATTTGCTACCATATTCTTTTAAGGCTGGGAGAAGTGCGATTCTGTCTTCTTTCTAGCAACTATGTCACATATTTTTGTCATGCTTCTGTTTAATATCTTTTAAATATGTTCCAGTCTGTTTCCACAAAAACATGCTTGTATAATCACTTTTCTCTTAAACAACCCCTGATTTTCTGTGATCTTTCTAAGATATAGAAACCAGTATTGCCCATTACTGTTCAGATGAGGCTGCAGCACTGATTTATGTTTTTTTAAAATCATCTCAGTCTTGTTCTTGATTAATTTTAATATCTTCTTTCGAGAACTGCTACACTGAACACAGGTCTTCAGTCAGCTGTCTATGTCTATTCTTTTTATCAGTCTCCTGTGAGAAACTTTGTCAAGCAAGTTTAAATAAATTATGTCTGTTGGTTCTCCTTTGACCACTACGGTAATTTACAGATGTGTTGAAGACGTTCTAAGAGATGAGTGAGGTGTCATCTTCCTTTGCACAGATCTATCATCTCATGATTTTCTGAATGTTTTATTTTCTTATTTTTAATTTGCTAGATACACATGTAAGATTTATGTATCTTTAATTCCCCGAATCATCCTAAACTCCTTTTATGATATATGTGAAACATTTGCTACTCTCTAACCTTCCAGTAAAGGAGTTGTTTTTCAATTAGAGATTGCATAGCTCAACTACTTCTTGTTCAGGATTTTCAGTCTTGGTGGCTTCCTGCTTTTCAAATGATTGATTTGTTCGACCACCTCTTCATGTGACAGAACCTTATTCTTATTACTCAAGTGTAGATATCTTCCTAACATCCTCTTTTGTGAAGACTGACACAAATAAATCTTCTAAATTCCCAGTGACGTCCTTCCCATCTTTAATTGCTGTTTTTATTCTGTGAAGTTCCCAGAAGACATAATAACTCTTAAAAGTTTCTTGCCTTTCATGTATTTGAGTTGGTTTTTTTAGATTTGTTTCTATATTTTTAACAGTATGCTTTTTAGCTGTTACCTTTGCTCTCCATTTTTCTTGCTTTTTCTTACTATTGTAGCCTGTCACCATTTCCCTCATTTCCTGAAAGCCGTCTTTTTAGATTTTGACCATTCCCTGCTTAGCTCAAGTAACATCTAAAATCCTTCAATTTCACTCCATTGGTTTCCAACTTACCTTCCTTGTTTAGCTCCTCCTCTACCCCATATGGGCATTTGTCAGTGGAAATGTTCTTGGGTTTGGGGACAATATGAATGCCACCTCATAGGATGCTAGAGTTAGGGTTTTTAGCTAACATGCATTCTATTGAAAACCTCTGGCCAAAAGTCAGTGTTGTGACATTTTTTTATATATGACATTTTTAATGTATCTTATCTTTTGCTAGATGCATTTAACCTCATTATTTTATGACCACTTTGCATATTATTTTGGATAGCCTTAATCTTTGACTTCTTTTTGCTTATTGTGATTGAAGTCCAAAAGTATGCCTAAACTCTGTTTAAATAAGGGCATCCAGCTTACAAAGCTGAACTGTTTGATTTAGAGCTATCTTAAGTTTCCAAGGTGACCCTATTTTTTCTGTGGAAAGAATAGTTTTCTTTAAATTGTTCTGAGAATCTATATCTTTAAACTTTGCCATTTACACATTGATTTTGTTTCTAATTGAGCAGTATAAGATTTATTATTATCCTGCTTTTTTACATTTTCTTGATTTTTTTCTTTTTTGATGCACCCATAGTATCATCATTGTGACTGCATTCTTTGATGTGTCCTCCTGTGCTCTGGGCTTCCATTCTCAAGTACAGACCTTTTCAATTAGTGGGGTTTTTTAACGTTGGAATTTATTGAATCTTTCATATGCTGAGCAAAATTCCTCACAGAACTGGTTCATTCTTTTATTGTGGGATCTTTTATAGCAAGGCACTGCTGTTTTTTTAAAATTTATATATATAAGTATTTATCCAGTAATTTTCCTATGCTACTGCACTTCCATTGTGACAATAATATAAAGCTTTCTTCTATTAGAAAGCCTTCTATTTCATTTATTTTGCTTTTAAGTTGTAATTTCATGTAAATATTTGAAGTTCTTTATTTTGACCAGATGTCATTCTGTGGCACATTTCCTGGATTAGTGCTTCTTCAATTGCATTTTAAATGGATACTAAGAAGAATTTGTATTAGCAGTAACACTTGTAGTTAACTTGGTGTTCTTTGGCTTGCTTATTAGGTGATCATAAAATTTTTTCCAGTCTTTTAATCTATGAAATCAATATCTTCAATACTTTGTATCTTGCACATAGAATGGTTGTCACGTGAAAACAGACTTGTCACTATTTCATGTATGCACTATTTCATGTAGTCTGGTGGTGAGATTCTAACTAGTTGTACTGGTGTATGGCTAGAAAGCTAGGAGAAACTCATTGCAGTCCTTACATGTGGGCTGTTTAGTAAATGTAACTAAATTAATTGGAGAATATGCAAAGGTAAAAATAAGGCCACTGTTTTCATGTTAATTATCTAAATGCACTGAAATCCTCTTTATACTGGGAGGAGTACAACTATTTTTTAGATGCCCTTTCGTCTCTGATGTTATTAATCCACTCTAAGATATTGCCTAGTCATTAATCAAATTGAACTGTGATAAATACAAAATACCCACCCTCGTGTTGTTTTGGCTTGCTCTACTGAAAAGAAAGAAAATCAGAGTTAGTAGTGAATACATCTTTAATATCCTTAATTTTGCTTATGTATGTTGGAGACTAGCAATTTTACGTACTTTGTGTGTTAAAATCACTAATCACAGAGGACAGTGTTAAAAGATGCTGCCTTGAGTTTTTCCTTGCATTAGTGAAAATGAAGGACTGGTAATCATGTCTAGAGCTTAACTTTCTTCTGTAAAAGTTTAGTGTCTAAAATTGTGCTGTTTTAACCCCAGCTTGCAGCTAAGCCCGACAGCTGCTCACTCATTCCTCCCTCAGCCATACGGGGAGAAGAATCAGAAAAAGTAAGAAAGCTAATGGGTTGAGATAAAGATGTTTTAATAGATAAAGCAAAAACTGCGTATACAAGGGAAGCAAAAGCAGGAAATCATTCACTACTTCCCATAGGCAGGCAGATGTTCAGCCATCCCCAGGAAAGCAGGGCTCCATTAGGTGTAATGATTGCTTGGAAAGGTAAATGCCATCATTCCAAATATCCCCCCTTCCTTCTTCTTCCCCAGCTTTTATATACTGAGCATGAGAGTTGGTCAGTTGGGATCAGCTGTCCCAACAGTGTCCCCCCAGCTCATTGTGCACCTCCAGACTCTTACTGGTGGTGTGCGGTGAGGAGCAGAAAGGGCCTTAACTCTGTGCAAGCACTGCTCGCAAATAGTGAAAACATCCCTGTGTTATACACTCTGTTTCCAGCACAAATCCAAAATATAGCCAAACAATTACTATGAAGAAAATTAACTCTTTCCTAGCCAGAACTAGTACAAAAATGCACAAAATATGCTGTTTTTTCCTTCCCAAATTCAGCTGTGATGTTTTAAGATGTTAGTCAAAGTACCAAAACAGAATCTTGTTTAAATAAGTTCTTAGTGGAAAACTGGTGTTCAAATTTCTTTTTTGAGAGTTTGAAACCTGGAGTTTCTCCTTCTCATAACTTGCTAAGCCAGCAAAAAGCATCATTTGATTATGGCTAACAACAGTTTTTATTTTTCCTCTTGAGCCTCATTCAGGGAGATTTAGTCCATAATGTCTATTCAGCATGAAATACAGAAAGAATTTTCTAAACTAGGATCAGAGGCCAAGTGACTATTTTTTTTCTCTTGGGCCTTTGGTTCTAATGAGGGGAGGTAAAAACTGTATGGCAGCACTGTGACTGCTTTACTGCCGCTGACAAAAGATGTCCTGCCCATCTCTTTAAAGGAAAGTTGCTATGAACCTGATTTGAGGGGAGGATTCTGAGCTGTGTGTCCAGAGTATCAGGAAGTGGTGGTTTGAAATTAATTTTGGGGAGGTTTCAGGCAGATCCTTTGTAGCAAAATCTCCAAATGCATACATTTTTATAACAAATAAATTAATATGCTGAGTGTTTAAGGGCCATATTTTCTCAAATATCCAGTATTTCCATGGGAAGGCCATTCAAAGATTAGCTGACTCAGCCACAAAGCTTCATCCTGGAGGAAAAAAAGGACATTTTATGAGACTATGATACTACAGACTCAAAATAGTAAGGAAAGATAGACCAGAGATTGATTGTCTACTGTTTAGCAAAAGGAGCAATAGGCATCATAAAAAGCTGGAAGGACTCTTGCTCAAAACAGAAGAGGTGGTTTTCATGCAACAGTTAACTGACCTTTGAAACTCCTTGCCGAAGGATGTTGTAGATAATAAAAAACATATATAAAAATAAATAAAATACAAAAAGGTAGATTTTCAGAGGTGCAGATTATGGAGTCAAGCACTGGACAATAATGTCAAGACATCAATATTTCAGTTTTAAAACATTGGCTGAGTCTATAATTGCTAAAGTGGGTGCTCACATTTAAAGAGAGAGTGATCGCTCATTGGAATGGACTGCCCAGGGAGGTGGTGGAGCCGCTGTCCCTGGAGGTGTTTAAGAGAAGACTGGATGAGAAGCTTAGTGACATGGTCTATCTGTGGGAGTGTTGGTCTGGATGGTCCTGTGGGTCCCTTCCACAGAATCACACACAGAATCACAGAATATTATGAGTTGGAAGGGACCCACAAGGATCATCTAGTCCAACTCACCATCTAACACCCGTAAAGAGACCGAGAGCACATCGCAGAGCATAACACCAACCTAGATCCCTCACAGTCTAGCAGGCCACTCCGAGCCGGAAGGGGCCCNTTTGGTCTTTGTATGGGCGTTAGCTGGGGAGTTGGACTAGATGATCCTTGTGGGTCCCTTCCAACTCGTAGTATTCTGTGATTCTGTGATATAGTCAAGATTTTAATCAAACCAAGACCCAGAGAAGAAATTCTCAAGGCATTTTTTCTCTCTTTGAACACCACTATTTTTGTAAATGTAATAATGAAATGTGAACACAACATATACTTAGCATTATTTTCATTCCCCTTTTTAAATAGGAAGAAGCTGTTCTCCAATTGCCCGGTGTCTAAAATTTGGTTGAACATGGCAAGGGCTATCTTCAGCTAAATAAGTGTCTTAGAATTGGGAACAAATGTATGTAGGTCAGAGTGATGTAGTTTATCATTTTGGAAGAAGAAAAAAAATATACTCTCTTGACCAAATCGCTTCCTTGGCTGCATGGTGGGTATCCAGGGTAAATTGTTTCATTAAAACAGTTTGCTTAGAAGTTTATTTATATATCAGGTGCACTTTTGAAATCATATTATAAAAATATTAAAATATCTGAAAAAGAGAAAACTTTACATAGTAATAGCCAAAGGCATGCATGTCAGGTGCTGCCTACGGACAAGGCTAGGACTTCTCATATGACTGGCAATGAGGGATTCATATTCCACAGTTCTACATGGAGGTGCTGCAAAGCTCAACTACCTGGGGAAAATAGATGTGAATGTATCATTCAAAGTTTAAGTGATACAACTTTTTGGAAGTGTTGAAATATGTGTTTCAGGTCATTGTATGAGTCTTCTAGCATGGAATTTTTGAGAATAGCAGAGTTTACTTAATACTTTAAAGAAATTTAAAACCTAATTTAGAGCCTTGTATGCTGGCAATTGCTCAGCTCATATCAATGACCTGGTATCAGTGTAAAACATATGTGAGAATAGAATCATGCCCTTGATATGTATTCTGTGCTCAAACTAAAGAGTGAGAGGAGAGGAACACGCATATTACCAAAGGGCAAAACATTCTGTTAAAATATGGGGTATTACATAAAGAACTGCAGGTGGCTGTCGTCATTCTGGAGACACATTTTGACTACACTATCCAAAATATGAGACATTGCAAGAAAAGGAGTTCCCAAATTGTCAGGCAAAAGAAGAGTCTTAGGAAGGTGGGGTTTTCTTGTTATTTTGGGGGGTTTTGTTTGTTTTTGTAAAGGTGAAAACCTTGTTTGGATGAGTGAGTGGAAGGAAATTACAGAGATGCACTAATTTTTATAAATATCTACCACTGGATCAAAAAAGGCAATAAATAAAGGAAATTAACCCCAACACGGTATATAACAACTATACTAAAGGTATTATATATTCTGCTAAGAGCCATAGGTTTTTGCCTTTCATAAATTCTGGCAAAGTTCTTGGTCTCCTGCCAATAATGTCTGATTACACTGAAATATTTTTTCCCTTCTATTTTTTTCTTTCTTTCTCTCTTTTGCCTTTCTCTCCGTATGCACACTTGAACCTGTTATTTCATCCTTGTTAATCAGTGAATCCTAGACATTTTATTGCAGTTCTATAACTAAAATTACTGGTGAATGATTTATTGTTCTGTTCTCAATTGCTGACTGTTATCACAGTAAATGTAAGTAGTGTCACTGAAGTCAGCAGATCTATGTTGAATTAATCAGGATGGATTCTGGTCCTGAGAGTCATAATTGATAAAGTTTTTTGTCTGCTTGCAACAAATCCTGAATAGATGGCTCAGTATAGGTTCCTTCAAACTGGCTTAACTTTACATTTCATTTAGAGGGTATCACCTTCACAAAGCAACTACCTTCAAAATTTACTTGGCCTTGGTCTCCGTGACTTGCTGGCTTATAAGAGTAGAATTTAATGTCGAGTTCCACATGAAATTTTGCTTTTCCAGTGTTTAGATATCTGGATGATTATCTGATCTCCTGATATTCCACTGCTACCTGAATGACAACTTGACTTCTTTCACTGTCAACTGCACGTTATTTATTGATTTAACTGCCTGAACACACAAATACGATTTCCAAATACAGTTATACCTCCTCCA
>WEKX01021842.1:18611-53386 GCA_013390025.1 Pitta sordida | reverse complement strand
ACTCGCCCACCCTCCCGTGGCGGGGCTCCCTTCAACCGGGCCGGGCTGTGCTTGGGCTGGGACCCGCCGTGGCCATCGCGGGGGTATCGGGCCAGGTGCCCCCCGCCGCCGCGGGAGTGGGAAGCGGCGGGGCATGGGGTTGGCGGGCAGGGCTGGCTCCCCGCTCCCCTAAAGCACCTTCCTGGAGCAGGGGGGGAGCCCCTGCAGGGCTGGGGGTGCCGGGAGGCAGGAGCGGCCGTGGTGAGGTACCGGTGCCGCGGCGTGGGGCAGGGAAAGGGCTGGCGGGGGGGGGGNGGCTGGCGGGCGGAGGTAGGGTTTGGGCTGGACTGGGAGGACTGGAGTGGAGCCCGGCGCTCCCCGTACTGCCCGCACTGTGGACAACCCCACCGGCTATACACGGTCCAGCTGCTGCCCGCCTGCCCCGGCCTGAGGCAGGGCTCTCTCTGCGCCGTGGGGTGCCTGGGACGGCACTGGCACCCTGCCCTCCCAGCGCTGCCAGGCGTCCTGGCACGGGTGGTGCTGGAAACCTCCTGAACTGCTGTCCCCAAAGTGTGGGGCTGCTGTGGGGTGATGGTAGCAGCATCCTCTCTTGCAGGCTCCCACGATGAGCAGCCCCTTTCTGCTCTTGGCAGTGCTCCCTGCACTCCTGGGTCCACTGGCTGCCATGGCGCAGAAAAGGAGCCAAGGTGGGTGCTGAGCCCCGGGTATGCACTGTGGGTAGGACGATGGGGTGGGCCCAGCACCCCTTTTCCATTGTGCCCCAGTGCCCTGAGCACTGTCATTGCCCCACAGCTGTGTGTGAGGATGTGCTGGAGGCCGACATTGCCTTCCTGGTGGATGGCTCATCCAGCATTGGCAGGAACAACTTCCGAACCATCCGCACCTTCATGGATGAGCTGGTGGCACCCTTTGTGCAGGTGGTGGGTGAGAAGGCGGTGCGCTTTGCCGTGGCACAGTATAGTGATGAACCACGGTGAGCCCCAGGGAGGGGGCATGTGGGGTGACAGGGTGGCAGGTCTGGAAGGTGACAGTGTGCCCCTGCACCCCCCAGGGTGGAATTCACCTTCTCCCAGCACACTGATGGCACAAGTGTCCGGAGGGCCATTCAGCAGCTGAGCTACAAAGGTGGCAACACACGGACTGGTGCTGGTTTCCGCTATGTTGCTGACAACTTCTTTGGCCCCGCGCAGATCCGTCCCGGTGTCCCCCAGGTATGTGTGAGACAGTGATCCTGGTGACATGGGGAGAAATTTCAGGTCCACGAGCCCTGTGCTGAGTCTCACATCTCTTGCCCTGCCCCACAGATCTGCATCCTCATCACAGATGGCAAGTCCCAGGATGATGCTGAGGGGCCAGCAGTAAAGCTGAAGAGCCAGGGCATCAAGGTCTTTGCCGTGGGTGAGCGAGGCTTCAGCACCGTGCGAGGGGGTCTCTTGCTTGGTTCAGAGTCCCTCTCTCACCCATCATCTCCATCCCTCCCAGGGATTAAGAATGCCGACCACAAGGAGCTAATTCGTGTGGCCTCAACACCTACTGATGCCTTCTTCTCGTACGTTGGTGACTTCAAGCTGTTGGGCACACTGGTGCCACTGATGACACGCAGGGTGTGCACGAGTGTTGGGGGTACCCTGCGCCTCCTAGGTATGGGCCTCCTTCCTCCTTTGGCACCCATCCCTTCCTAACATGCCCTCCTGGCCATCCCATCTGAAGGGCACACATTTGTGCCACCCCATCAAGGTCTCTCCTCTACCTCATGCATCCTGAAGCCAACAGCCCCTATGCTTCCCCATAGATGGGCCAAGCCTCACTGGCCCCTCCAACCTGGAGATCCTGGAGCAGGGCCTGGATCAGCTGCAGATCCGCTGGACTGCAGCCAGCGGCCCTGTCACTGGCTACCGAGTGCAACACGTGCCACTGACAGGGCTGGGGCAGCCAATCATGGCAGAGAGGAAGGAGGTGAGTGCTCCTACCTGGCTGTTCAGAGTCCCTGAGGGTCCTCAGTGGCTTCGTGTGTGACCTGGGGATGGTGAGGGCCTGACATTTTTCCTGCCCAGGTGAGCCTTGGACCACAGGAGACGAGCACTGTGCTACGGGGACTGCGCATGGGGACGGAATACCTGGTTACTGTCACTGCCCAGTACGCCAACAGCATTGGCGAGTCAGTGTCCGGCCGAGCACGGACCCGTGAGTGTCCATACCCATGGGGACAGGAGTGTGCACAGGCACTGCATGCCCACAGCATGTGGGGGCTCATTTCTGCCTCTGTGTGCTGCCAGAAAGTCGTGCCAGCTCCATGCTGGATTTTCGTGTGGTGGAGACTGGACCAACCTTCCTGCGGCTGGCCTGGCAGCCTGGCCCTGAGCCCCCCCAGGGTTACAGCCTCAGCTATGCCGTGCAAGGTGAGGGGATGATTCCTGCAAGGGTTGGTACTGCTTGGATGCCCTGCCTTTACACAGCCCCGGAGGAGTGGTGCATGGATGGGGGTTAATGCAGGGATGCATGTCCAAAGTGCTGTGGGTGTGTGCATGTCTGCCTTCACTGTGGCAGCCGACACGTGTGCGTGGGCTGTGGGGCACGCGTGTGTGCAGAGTTATGGAGGCAGCATGTGTATTCCTACAGCCAGAGGCTTTGTGCACAGGGCTCAGGGTGTATGCTTGGGTGTGCATCATGGCTGGGGGCCTGGCGTGTCCCCAGGCCAGAGCTGGGAGCACAAGCATGTGTCTGCCCCCATAGCTGTTGCACGTGGGGGGCAGGCGGCAGACCTCTGTCCCAGCCAGGGCTGTGCTGGAGCTGCACACCTGGCAGCCCCACCCTGGCCCCAGGTGCTCCACGGGGTACTCCTGCCCTGGCCCACATCCCAGGCTTTCCTGGTGCTCCCCACCCCTGGCGCAAACTGGCATCCTCAGGGCAGGGTGCTGGCCCACAAACACCCCTTCTCTGCCGGGTCTGGTGTGTTTCATGGTTTTGTGCCCACCTGCACTCCTCTGCTGCCCCTCCAGGAGCAGCCCAGGGGGAGGGGAAGAGCCTGGGAGCCAGCACACAGTCAGCCACACTAAGCAACCTGCGCCCTGACACTGAATACGTGGTGAAGCTCCAGCCCCACTATGCGCAGCAGCCTGCTGTCCCTGTCACCCTCACCGCCCGGACACGTAAGCACTGTGCCTGATCCTGGGCTCAGGTGGGGTTAGGAATGGCTTTCCCAGCACAGGGATGCCCTTCCAGTCACTGTGCCCCATTAGGATGGGGCTGCCTGGCCCATTGCTGCCTGCGAGGCTCAGAGTCAGGGGTGGGATGGAGGTGAGCACAACAACAAGGTGATGCTCTGAGCCCCAAAAGTTACTTTTGAGGATGCTCTCTCAATTTGCCTTTGCAGCCTTCCAGGAGTGTTTCCACCAGAGCTTTTCTCACATGATGTAAAAATGCTAACTGAAAAAATGAAGGGGTCTCTTTTTATAAATTCGAACACAGTGTTCTGCGGGAGGAAAGCGTGGTTTCCACCAGGAAAGAGGGTGGTGGAGAGCAAGTAGGAGTGAGGGTGAGGCCCCAGGGCAACGTCTTTGCAAGTCTCAAATTTTGGCAAACCAATTCCTTCAACTGCCTCAGGCGGTCTTAACCCACAGAAGGTATTTAAGGCATTAAGAGGAAGGCTTTGAGCTCCACTTTGTAGGAGTTCGGTGCTTTGAAGGAGCCGCCTGGGCGAGGGCTGCACTCAGTGACTTCAATGCAGTTCAGCTTCCGTGAGCAGGGGCAAGAGGGCTTCTTGTCCCTGGAGCAGGCAGTTTTCAGGCAAAGGTGCTTCCCACTGCTCCCTGCCTTTCTCTTATGTGGTGAATGGACAGGCACCTCTCTTCCCACAGGGCACCTGGTGGGCGTTCAGCACTTATCTGTCCACAACATCTCAGCACAGAGCATGCTGCTGGCCTGGCAGCCTGTCAGTGGTGCCACTGGCTACCGGCTCTCCTGGGCAACCCTTGCAGGTAGTTGACTCTCCCAAAGCTTGTGCCCTGTCTGCTGGTGGCCCTTAGGAGCAGGGATGGTGGGGGCTGGTGGCACCTGCTGCCCAAATCCCCCAAAGGACTGCTGCGCTGGCTCCTACAGGGCAGGACAGGCACAGGGTGGACCTGGATGCCAGGAGGACGTCACATGCACTGGTGGGGTTGCAGTCTAACACCGACTACGTGGTGACAGTGGCTCCACTCTTTGGGCAGCTGGAGGGCCCCACAGCCACTGTGCAGCAGAGAACAGGTAGGTGTTGAGTATGGGTGATGCCATCCTGCTGCTGGACTGTATTCTAACCCAGGATAAGGCTGGGACCATCCTCCATGGCCCCACATGCTCCCTCTACCCTGCTGTGTGCAAGGACCAGACCCCTGATGGGGTGGCTGGCGGCAGAGTGGCATAGGGTAGCCTGGCCCATGAGGTCCCTCTTGCAGAGGCAGGTACAGACCAGATGCTGCAGACCAACATCCTGGGCCCCACATCCATCCAGGTGCTCTGGACCAGTGCCGGTGATGCCCGTGGCTACCGCCTGGAGTGGAAGAGAGCCACAGGTGGGCTCAGGGTGCCTGTTGCCCCTGCAGGCCCTCCATGCCAGCAGCTGGTAGTGACCCTTCCCTCCCCACAGGACCAGAGCCCCCCAGAACAGTATCTCTCCCCAGCAGCACAAATACTTACCAGCTGACAGGGCTAAAGCCAGGCACCGAGTACCGCATCACCCTCTACACACTGTACGATGGTGGGGAGGTGGCCACCCCTGTCACCACCTTCCAGACAGGTGAGTGACTGCTGTGCATCCCCTGGGTTGTCCCCCGTAGTCCCAAGCCATTGGGATGGAGGGATGTCCCACGTGGGATTGCCCAGCCCGGGGACCCCCTTGGCCATGGGACACCTCAGCTGTCTGGTCACAGCCCAGGATGAGTTCTTGGGGCTGTGCTGTGCAGGCTGTGCAGCTCCAACTGTGCCTGGTGTGTCCCCTCGCAGGTGTGGAGGCGCCTGTGGGCGCCGTGTCAAACCTGAGGCTTGTTGAAGAATCAGGCAGGTGGGTGCGGCTGAGCTGGACCAGTGTCCCTGGTGCCACTGAGTACAAAGTGGTGGTGCGCAACACCCAGGGTGAGTCTGTGGACAGGGGCACAGGTGGTACCTGGGGGACCCTGACCATCTGACGCTGAGGGTTCGCACTACCCTGCTCCCGGCAGATGGCACAGAGAGGACAAGGCGCATCCCAGGAAGCCAGACGGGACTGGAGCTGGGTGACCTCCGGGAGGGCATCTCCTACCTAGTGCGTGTCTCGGCACTAGCAGGCAGTCGGGAGGGCAGTGCTGCCACTCTCACGGTCCGCCTCAGTAAGTCCACATCAGAGTTCAGCACCAGGAGTCCTGGTACTGCATATTCCCACTCTGGCATGCATTTGTTCTCTATTGCCCTGCAACCCCTTGATGTGGCAGGGTGGCTTTGGGGCCCCTCTGGACTCCCCAAGGTGACACTCTGGTGCCATGGGGGGGTGCAGAGTACCCAGCAGTGGGCAGCATCTCGGAGCTGCGGGTGATGGAGTCTGGTCCCAGCCAGCTGCGGGTCACCTGGCGGGGGCTGCCAGGTGCCGGGGGCTACCTGCTGACATGGCGAGGCAGTGACGGTGAGTGTGTGGTCAATGGGGTGTGGTGGTCGTAGTGCCAGAGCTCTTCCTATCCTGGCCATTTGTTTTAGGTCTAAAGCAATCCCGCTTTCTCCCTGCTGACCCTACTGCCTTCACCATTGAGGGACTGCGCTCTGGCATCATCTACACCATTGGTGTCTCAGCCATTGTGGATGGCCGTGAGGGCAGCCCTGTCACTGCCACAGGACGGATAGGTGAGGTGTCCTTCTGCCCATCAGTGCTATCTGGTGCCACTTGCTGTGAACCTGGGTGATAGTGTCCCTCTTGGTGTCACAGCACCTGAGCAGGTGGGGACAGTGACCCAGCTGGAGGTGCAGGCGTCCAAGAGCAACGTTGCCCGTGTCACCTGGGTCGGTGTGCCAGGAGCCACTGCTTACCGTGTGGTGTGGAGCCGTAGGGATGGTAAAGTGGGACAGGGGTGGGGGCAGGCTGTGAGGGTAACTGGGTGAGGAGCTGATACCATAGTCCTTGGCAGGGGGCTCGGAGAACAGCCGGCGAGTTCCTGGCCACATCAGCTCCTTTGACATCCCTGACCTGGAGGGAGGTGTTTCCTACACTGTGAAGGTGACAGCGCTCATTGGCAACCGGGAGGGCAACCCTGTCTCCATTGTCGTCACCACCCGTGAGTGCTGGGGCAGAGGGCAGCATGTCAGGATGGCGCTAGGCACCCCTGCCC
This sequence comes from Pitta sordida, assembly GCA_013390025.1. Classification (NCBI taxonomy): domain Eukaryota; kingdom Metazoa; phylum Chordata; class Aves; order Passeriformes; family Pittidae; genus Pitta; species Pitta sordida. The sequence continues at coordinate 47,057 of WEKX01021842.1, read as the reverse complement.
CTGACACCTGCCCCTTTGCCCCACAGCGGAGGCAGTCCCAGTGCCCCCTGTCAGCAATTTCCAGGTGACGGAGGCCTCGGAGCAGCACCTGCGCTTGGCCTGGTTGCCAGCAGCTGGCAGTACCGGATACCGCCTGGTCTGGCGCCTGGCTGAAGGTTAGCATGGCTAACCAGCACCCCTGCAGACCCACCAGCCCCTACCCGCACACCCTCACCCGTCTCTGCCCCTGATAGGAGGGCCCCAGCGCAGCCAGCAGCTCTCAGCCGCCTCCAGATCCTACGACCTGGCAGGGTTGGAGCCGGGCCGGCGCTACCACATCAGCATCACCAGCCTGGCTGGCAGCCGAGAGAGCGAGCCAGCCACCATCACTGCCATCACTGGTAAGGGACTGCCTAGGGCCAAGGTGGCATCGGCCCCCTGACACATGGCTTGAGCCCAGAGGGGCACCTAGAGACTGGGCTGTCCCAGCCTTGGGCTGGAGAGGGAGCTGGGAGCAGGTTGGGGGCTGCCCCATGGGGCTGGATACCCTTTCCTTCTTCTTCACAGCTGCCCCGGGGCACAGCACCAGCCTGCGGGTGATGGAGGTGTGGAGAGATTCGGTGACACTTGCCTGGACCCCAGTCCCTGGCGCCTCTGGCTACATCCTCTCCTGGAGCCCTCCTACAGGTGAGAGGATTGGGTGGCCCCAGGATGGGGGGCAGCATCCCCACGGGGGCTTTCTGATCCCCCTGACTGTCCCCTGGGCGGCAGCCGGTGGGGAGAAGGAGCGGACGCTGCCCAGCACTGCCAGCTCCCAGCAGGTTTCCGGGCTGCGCCTGGGCCAGCGCTACACCTTCACCCTCCGTCCGCTCCTCGGGAGTGCACCAGGCGCTGAGGCATCCGTCAGTGAGCGCACAGGTATGGTGGGGTCACTGCAGGGGTGGACTGGGGTTGTCTCCACTCTGATGGTGGCTTCACCCCTTCCCTGCTCACAGTCTGCAGGGATGCCCGTGGTGATGTTGTCTTTCTGGTGCATGGCACCCGTGACAGCTCCTCCGGTGCTGACGCTGTTCGCACCCTCCTCTCCAACACCGTGTCTGCCCTGGGGCGTCTCGGCCCTGAGGGCACTCAGGTAGGGTGCTGCTGCAGCAGTGGGGGGCACAGGGGGCATGGATGGACCACGGTCCCCACTGCTCCCCTGCACCCTCACAGGTGGCTCTGGCCACGTACAGCTACCGCAGCCTGCCCTGGCTGCTCCTCAACCGCTCCAGCGACCTGTCCGCCGTGCTGAACCAGATCCGCACCATGCGCTACGAGGAGCCCAGCGGCAACGCGATCGGTGAGGGGCTGCACTAGGAGTTGGGACAGTGGCTGCCGGGATCCCGCTGACTGTCGCCTCCTCCTTCTCCCTCTAGGGGCAGCCATCACCTTTGCGAGGACTTACCTGCTGAGCCCCGGCGCAGGACGCCGGCCCAGGGTGCCGGCAGTGCTGGTGGTCCTGGCTGACGGACCCTCCGGGGATGATGCCATTGCTGCGGCCAGGGATGTCAAGGCTGGGGGTGAGGATGGATGGGATCGCAGCAGGGTGTGCAGGGAGTTTTGTGGGGTGCTGAGGATGCTCTCGGCTCAGGGGTCCAGGTGCTGGCGGTGGGCTTGGAGGGGGCAGACCAAGAGCAGCTCCGGCGCATGGTCACCAGCGAGGACCCGCGGTACATCTACCGTGGTGAAAGCCTGGCAGAGCTGGAGGGAGAGCTCACTGATGACCTCTGCACCATCATCTCCACAAGGGTAAGGGTCAGAGTACCTCAGGAGGTGTGGAAGGGGAGCAGGCAGGGGATTCTCCTGTCCCTGGGTTCACACAGGCTTGTCTCATCTTGCCAGCCAGAGCCAGAACCGAAGCCGAAGCCCTGTACCATGCAGTGCCCCAAGGTGAGCATTCCCAAGCTGTGCCGTGTCACGCCGTGCCACAGGGGCTCAGCATGGATGAGGGACCCCCAGCCCAGTGAGGAGTCACACACAGGGGTTGCCAGCACCTAACTCCTTCCCATTGTCGTCTTGCAGGGCGAGAAGGGAGACCGTGGCGAGGCAGTGAGTGCTCTCGTGTCCCCCCAAATCACCTGGTGGCTCTGGGGGGGTCTGCATCCCCCAAACCATGCTGACACAGTCCTACAGGGGATGCTCACCAGTGACTTTGTCTCTGTAGGGACCACAAGGACGTGTGGGACCACCAGGCCCTCCTGGCCAGCCGGTAATATCCTGATGAAGGGGGGAGAAGGGAGGCAGCTCCCTGGTGGGGGCAGTGACATAGTCCCCATGTCCCTATGTTCCCTTCTCCCATTGTCATACTGGCAGGGGGATGTGGGGCAAGAACCTGTCTCAGACAGACAGGGAACACCTATTGGCCACCACCTTCCACCCAGCCCTTTCTCTCCGCTGTCCCTCCAGGGCCGCCATGGGCTGCCTGGCCCTTCAGGACCACCAGGACCACAGGGTCTGCCAGGAGAAAGCATTGAGCGTCCAGGCAAGAAGGGGGACAGGGTAAGTACCTCCAACCCTGTCTGCTTGGGTCCTTGGGCACAGTGACCTGGCCCTCTCTCTGCTCCTTGTTCCCCCCGTTCTCGTTCTCACCCAGGCTGGAAGCGAGATCCCCTTTAAAGTCCCAGTCCAGCCCCACACTGTTCCCTCACACCCCAGACCAATACACAGAGGAAAGGCACTCCAAAGCCTAGCTCTGCCCTGGGGTTTCCCTGGACTTCCAGTGTCAGGACCAGCAGTGCTCAGGGCACTAAGGGTGTCTGGCAGTACTGGGGTATACCAGGTGCTGGTATGATGCTCCTCTGTCCTGCAGGGATTCCCTGGAGCCGATGGAACACCAGGAAGCCCTGGACGCCCGGGGAATCCTGGATCCCCTGGACAGCCTGTGAGTGGGGATGTCCCTTGGGTTTGCTGTTGCATGGTTGGCTTTTCCCATTGCCCTGCCTGCTTCCTGAGCCAGCCTCTGCTTACCTTTTCCCAGTGCTGGGGATGGGTCTCAGTAACTGGCAAGGTCACCGCTGTTTCCTGTGTGTGTATCCCAGGCCAAGTGTACTGAAAAGGGACTGTCTGTCCCTGCTTTGGCTGGAGATGCCATGCCATGCCATGTCATGCCATGCACCCCCAGCTGATAGAGACATGAATTCATCGCCTGACCTGTTATTTTCCAGGGTATCCAGGGCATCCCTGGTCCCCGAGGGGATCCTGTGAGTATGGCCCCAGCCTTCCCCAGACCCACTCATTCACCCAAGATCTCCTCTCACTGTTATCTTTCCTTTCCAGGGGACACGGGGGCCAATGGGACTTTCTGGCCCAAAAGGGGAGAAAGGTGAACCGGTAGGTGATGAGCAGGGAGCTCCCCCACAGGGGTCCCTGGGGAGCAGTGGGGACCTGGGTGGGCATATCTTGCCCCTTGGCATCTTTGTATTTGGTGTCTAGCTGACCCTAGAGTCTCCCCATCTCCCTGCCACACTCCTGGCCTTGTGGCACTGTGACCCCTGTCCTGCACTGGGGACACAACAGGGACACTGATTTTGCCTCTCCTTCCTCATTCAGGGAGAGCCCAGGGTGATCACAGACGGAGGAAAGGGGCTGCCAGGCCGGAAAGGGGAGCCAGGTGTGCCGGTAGGTGTGGCAGTAAAGATGTGGTACCCCTCAGCCCACGTCACAGCCACAACGAATGGAGCATCTCTGTCTTCCAGGGCAGTCCTGGCCTCCCTGGGAACCCTGGCCCACGGGGCCCCCTTGGTGATCCAGGTCCTCTTGGTCCACTTGGACCCATGGGGCCACCAGGACCTCCAGGAGAGTTTGTGAAGGTACATCCACCTGATGCTGCATGGGGATGACTGGGGGGATGTGTGAGCAGGTGAAGCCGGGAACAGCCAGCAGTGGGAGCTGCTCCCTCATGGACTCCTCGTGGTGCTGCTTATGGGCTGTGGCCCCACCAGCTGTGCCTGCACACACATACACGTGCACAAGCTGTTGCTGGCACTGGGCAGTTGGGGAGAGGCACATGGCATGCACGTGCCCTGATACCACTGATGATGAGCTCTTCCAAGGATATTCCCCTTCTATTTGAGGAGGTCATGGGAAGAGCCCAGACCTGCCCTTATCTGCTTGTTTTGCTCTTACAGGGTGAAAAGGGTGACCGAGGAGAGAGGGTGAGTGGCTCTTGACTTCCCTGATTCTTCTGCCCTCCTGGTTGGAGGTCTCTTGAGTGTCCAAGGGCACTGCAGCCCCTCAGGGTGCTAGGAAGGATTGAGTCCCAAGTACAACCACACAGGAGCTGAACCCTGTCTCTGCAGGGCCCCCCTGGACTCGTGGATGGGGTAGCACCTCGAGGGGAGCCTGGACCCCCAGTGAGTCTAGCCTCTAGGCCAGCAGGCATGGCAGAGGGGAGCAGGGATGCAATGTCTGTGTCCCCAGGGCTAAGATGCATCCCCACGGGCTGAGCTGTTCTTTCTTGCAGGGCCTGCCTGGGGACCCTGGGCCCCGGGGACCTGCTGGGCCTCCTGGCCTGAAGGGAGAGAAGGTAAGAGGGCGGTGGGGGTGCTCCCCACTGGAGCTGGACCTCACACCACTCTCCGATGGTGATCCCCACCCCCATCTCTTGGGCATCCCTGTGTCATGGGAATGGCTGTCACCTTTCCTAATCCCCAGGGTGATGGCACAGAAGGCTTCCCAGGTTCACCTGGCCGCCCTGGGGACCCAGGAGACCGGGTGAGTTTCCTGAGAGACTGTAAGGTGGGAAGGATCTCACCACAAGAATGAGCCAAGCCCTGAGGATACCTGCTTTGGACAGCCTGGGCATTTGCCCTGTCACACCAAAGGTGACAGTGTCTCCATCCTCCTTTGCAGGGCCCTCGGGGACCACCAGGGGAGCAGGGCAGGAAGGTGAGTGGTGCAGGGACCAAAGGGATGCTCTTGCCTTGCCTTTGGCAGGATGAAAATAGTTTTGGGTTCTGTGCTAGGACTCATGATGTCCCACGTGGGTCCTGCTGCCCTTGACCCTGTTTTTGTCCTGCACCAGGGAGACCGTGGACCACCAGGCGAGCTGGGAGAGATGGGAGAGAAGGTGAGATGGCACCCGAGAGGGACTGTGCCATTCAACAGCATGGGCAGGTCCTGGTGGCCCTGCGGCCATGTAGTGGCTGTGCCTGGGGATTGCTGTCAGAATCCAGTAGTCTTGGATGGGATTCAGGGCTGGGCTCTGAAGGGCTCTGAGACAGTGTGGGGTGGGGATAGTGTGGTGTAGAGGGAGGAAGGCTCCCTGAAATTCTCTTTGCTCTGCAGGGGGACCGTGGTGCCCCAGGCCCTGAGGGTGAGAAGGTAAGTGTGTTGGGGTGACTGTGACCATGCTGGAGTGATGCTTGCTCTGCTCTGGAGCAGCTACCCTGGCATGAGGTGGCAGGATGCCCCTGACACCTTCCTCTTCCTTCTCTCCTGCAGGGTGAGGTGGGAGCTCCAGGTCGCCCAGGGCCATCGGGCAGAGAGGTGAGTGGGATAGTGGTGGTGGTGCTGCTGTGGAGAAGGGGCTGCCATGCCTTGAGGGGGCATGTCGACAGAGATTGCCAGCCCCTTAAGGTCTCTTTTCTTGCCACAGGGAGCTCCAGGACTGGCTGGCCCCCGGGGGGAGAAGGTGAGGGCAAATTAGGGTCTCAGTGGAGTAACAGGGATTTGTTGGGGAAAGCACTGGCAGTGACACCTATCTCTCCACAGGGCGATCCAGGACCACCTGGCAAGCCAGTAAGTGATGCTGCACAGTGGGTCCACCTCTCCCTATCCCAGCCCCAGGACAGCGAGCAATGGGCAGCACTCAGTATGGTTTCCTCTGATTCCCCCCTAGGCTCCCAGCGTGGCTGGTGTTGGAGGAGAGAAGGTAACCCTGCTCCAGCTGTGCCCTCCTGTCCTGCACCAGTATCCTCTGGGCATGGCCATAGGCTGGGGAGGGGGATTGCACAGCTGGGCATTGACCGAAGGGGATGCTTGGTTTTGTCCCAGGTGTGGCTGTCCACACATGCAGAGGGAAAAAAGGGGGTGGTTTGGGGTGCTGATTTTTTTCTGCTCCAGGGTGACAGAGGATTCCCAGGACCAGAAGGACCTCCTGGCCCCAAAGGCGATGCAGGAGATAAAGGTGCCCGTGTGAGTACCGCCTGAGGATGGGAGGCACAGGGCACATGGCACAGCCCTCCCCAGACTCATGATGCCTGTGCCGTTGTTCCACACTGCACTCTTTTTTGTCTAGGGTGCCCCTGGCCTGAGCATCCCAGGACCAGCTGGTCCCAAAGGCGAGCAGGGCGATCGGGTGAGTCTGAGTACACCATGGGGCGCTGGCTCATGATCCTAGTCCCTACCTGAGGTTTCCAGTGACGGATATTCTTCTCTCCAACAACCAGGGTATCGTTGGCCTCACAGGCAGGAGTGGCCCAAAGGTGATGTTGCTGCAGGAGGCAGCACTGCCCCTCTATTCATCTGTCCATCCATCTGTCTGTGCACCATGTTCTGGAGGGGCTGTCCCTGCAGGCTGTGCCTCTTCTCCTCCTGGCAGCTCCATGCTGCCCTGACCTGTTGCTCCTTCTCTTGCCTAGGGCGACCCAGGGGAGCCAGGGGAGAAGGGGGAGCCAGGCCGAGCAGGCGCCCCGGGACAGACCGGGATGCGAGGCAAGGAGGTAATGTGGGCAAAGGGGAGATGGGACCGGGGGCCACTGTGGCCCTGAGGAGGTGAGGGGCTGGCAGTGAGCAGGGGGGACTCTGGTAACTTGTGCTTTTCTATCCTGGATGGTGCCTGCTGACCTGTGCTGCAGGGAGAGCGAGGGGAGAAGGGTGACGAAGGCACTCCAGTAAGTGAGGACCCCCAGGACCCCAGGACCACCACCCCCTCCCCTCTGGCCCTCACTCACCCCCTCTTTCCCCACAGGGCGAAGTTGGTCTGCCTGGCAAACCTGGAGATAGGGGTCCCCGGGTAAGTGCAGGGCTGGTGGGCACCCTGGAGCAGGTGAGATGCCTGTGGCCTCGGGGAGGCTCCTGCTAATACACACCTTCCCTCTGCCCCATAACCAGGGCCTCCCTGGCTACCGGGGCCCCCCTGGGGAGAAGGGGGACTCAGGAGACCCAGGACCTGAAGGCAGGAATGTGAGTACTCCTTCGTGTGTGCCCACTGTTCAATGGGCACCATCATCCCTTGCACCTACCCTATTGCAGGGGTATCCATCACCCCAGGGGTTCCCCCTTCTCTCCCTCTGTCGCCCCATCCCTCTTTCCCACAGGGCAGCCCTGGAGCACCAGGGAGCAAGGGTGATCGTGGGGAACCGGTGAGTGATGCAGGGCCACTTGTGGCCCCCACCCCCAGAGATGGCCTTGCTCTCCTTTGCCCTACACCAGCTCCCTGTAACCCATTTCCTTCACCCTTCTTTCAGGGACCTCCTGGACCCCCAGGACGAACGGTAAGCTCTGCCTCCCTCTTCTCCCTGCCCACAAGCTGGTGCCCAGCCCTGAGTGTTCTGACAGCTCTTCTTTGCCCCACAGGTCGACGTGGGGCTTGGAGGAGTAGGGGAAAAGGGTGAGAAGGTAATGAGTGAGTCCCTGAGATGCTGGTGGTGGGATACCCTCTGCTGTTCTCTTCTGGGCTGTGCCTGAGTACTGGGATCATGGTCTGTCAAGCCCTCCCTGTCCAAACAGCCCCTGCCACGTGGAAATGGTGTTCACCAAGCCTGAGAGGCACATGGGATCTGGGGGACATATGGGATCCGAGGGATATGTGGGCTGACACTCCTGCACAGTGCTGAGAGGAGAGTGCCATTGTGCAAGGTCCCTGTAGGGCTGAGGTCCCCAAAGCAGCCAGCAAGCTCCTGGCTCCCCAGCCCTACAGGGGTCTTGTGGCAGCACCACACACTCTTGGTGTTCTGTGTTTACAATCCAGCTTAGGCTCGGGGCAGTTTTGGCCACAGGCTGTGCTCTGTGCTGGGTGGCATTGTGGTCCCAGACCATGGCTTGAATCCAGCTGCCTCTTTTTCAGCCTCTTATTTTGAGACCTTTGCTATCATCCTACCCTTAAACCACAGAGGTGCTCAGTGTGTGCTCTGGCATGGGCTCGGCACAGGGCAGTACCCTCTGACCATTGTGCCCTTCCCTGGCAGGGGGACCCGGGGGACCCTGGCGAGGATGGCATGAAAGGCGCACGGGGTGATGCCGGCTCCCCTGGCCTGCCCGGAGAGAGGGTAGGTGCTGGGTGCCTGGCGTGGGAAGTGGTGGAACAGCACTGTGTGAGGATGATGTTCTGTAAGAGAGCTGGGAGTCCTGATGGGCAGGATGTGGCTGGTGAACACACAGGATCCCCTCCTCCCCACATCCCGCTGCTGAGTGTGTGTCTCTCTTGCAGGGTGTGGAGGGCCCCCGTGGCTCCCCTGGCGCACGGGTGAGTGTCCCCATTCCCACAGGGGTCTGAGTGGGGTGATCCATACCCATTCATCTCCTGCTCATGGGAGATGGTGCTCACTTCTCTTCCCACCCTGCAGGGTGATCCTGGGGACCGAGGCCTTCCAGGAGAGAAGGTGAGGGGCTTGAGGTCTGGGAGCTGTCCCACGGCACCCCCATCCCATCTCACAGCTCCAACCCTCCTGCCCTACTCTTACAGGGAGACCGTGGCCCACCAGGTCTGGATGGCCGCAATGGGCTGGAAGGCAAACCCGGGCCACCGGGCCCTGCTGGGCTGCGGGTGAGCATGGCTCCGGGTGGGGGATGTGGCTGTCCCTGGGCACAATGGGTGGGAGGTGTGGGATGGAGGCACAGTGAGGTGGGAGTGGCGAGGGCGGCAGGGTGGCCTTGGTCCGGCAAGAGCGGCCGTGTGGGCTGTGGGGGTGCCTACGGCCATACCACCCTGAGAACGCCCGATCTCGTCTGATCTCGGAAGCTAAGCAGGGTCGGGCCCGGTTAGTACTTGGATGGGAGACCGCCTGGGAATACCGGGTGCTGTAGGCTTAGTAATTGCATATTGGAATGGGCTGCCCAGGGAGGTGGTGGAGTCGCCATCCCTGGAGGTGTTTAAGAGAAGACTGGACGAGGAGCTTAGTGACATGGTCTAGCCGGGGGGTGTAGGGCTGGATGATTCTGGGCCCCTTCCGGCTCGGAGTGGCCTGCTAGACTGTGAGGGATCTAGGTTGGTGTTATGCTCTGGGATGTGCTCTCGGTCTCTGTACGGGTGTTAGATGGTGAGTTGGACTAGATGATCCTTGTGGGTCCCTTCCAACTCATAATATTCTGTGTGATTCTGGGAGGAGCTGTCCCTCTGGACACTCTCTGCTCCACACTGGGGATGCTCCTGGGGAGGGTCCTTTGGCAGGGCAGGGATGTCCCTGCTCTCACCTTCTCCTTATCTGCAGGGAGATCCGGGAAAGCAGGGGGACCCTGGCCGGGATGTAAGTACCTCCAGAGAGGACAGGTTTGGATTGTGCTTCTGCCGTGGCCATAGTACTTGCTAGGGACCAATGTCCCATTCTCAATGGTCTGGGGCAGTGCAGCAGTACCCTCCTCTGTCCCCACCAAGGTGCCACTGTCCCAGACACACTCGCTCCTCCTAGAGCTGGCTGGGGCAGATGGACCCCGTGCCGCTCTGTGTTCCCCACTTCTCCTTTCCCTGCAGGGACTGCCTGGGCTGCGTGGGGAGCAAGGGCCGCCTGGCCCCTTGGGCCCCCTGGGACCACCTGGCATTCCTGTAAGTAGCACTCACCCTGCACCCTGGGGACACATCCTGCCCCATGCCCTCTGCCAGATCCCGCCCAGATCCATCTGTCAGTGCTCACCCTGTGCCCAGCTCGCCATTCCCTGCACCCTGAGGTTACAGTGGAGCTCGGGATCCCTGGCTGCTGGTGACCCTGGCTGGTAGAGAGCTGGGAGGGCCTCTCTCATTGCTTTTTCCTCCTCTCAGGGCAAACCCGGTGAGGATGGCAAACCTGGCCTCAATGGCAAGAACGTGAGTAGGGGGAGCAGGGCTTGGCTTGGGGACTCTCTCAGGGGTGCTGAGGGACAGTGATACCAGTGCAACATAAAGGCAAGGGGAGAATGTGACAAATCTCTGAGCCAGCACCTTGTCCCATGTGGTGCCCATGCTGAGACAGTAGAGTCAGGCACTGACTGGCAGCCCTTGTTCCCAGGGAGAAGATGGAACACCAGGAGAGGATGGGAGAAAGGTAAGGACATGAGCCACAGATGGTCCCTCTGTGGTCTCTGCATGGTCCCCATGTGATACCCACAAGCCTGGAAGCTTCTTCTTGCCTGATCCAGGAGCATCTTTCTGGGGCATGTGGATGGGACAGCATCCCTCTAACTCCTTCCTCTCCTTGTTAGGGAGACAAAGGTGATACAGGACTACCTGGTAGAGAGGTGAGTACTCCCTGCAAAGAAGTGTGGTGATGGGGAGTGTTGGGTACATGCCCCTACCAGGAACAGACCTGGGTCCCAGGTCCTGGGGGTGACACAGCTCTCTCATCAGGGCCGCAGCGGTGCCAAGGGTGAACAGGGGGACAGAGGTTTGCCAGGCCCTCTTGGCCCTCCTGGCCTCCCCGGTGTCCCAGGGCAGGTTGGGCCCCCAGGCCAGGTGCGTAGTTCTCGAGCCCACGGTGCCACCCAGCACCAGACCCTGGAGCCTGGGCAACTGTGAGTCAGGCAGAACCCCCGCCTGTGGTTCCCTCGGGGCACTGCCCTGTATCCATGGGTGCTGAGTCCTACTGTGTCCCCTCTGTGTCTTTCAGGGCTCTCCAGGCCTCCGTGGGGTGCCTGGACCAAAGGTAAGTGTGGTCCCGCCTCAGAGTCCCTCAAAACAAAGGTCTGTGGGAGGGAATAAATCCTTGGATGGCCCCAAAGATGACAGGGCTGGACCCTGGTGCTGCAGCTGGTGCCAGGCAGCCTGGCTCTACCTACTTTGATGTTTTTGCTGTATTTCAGGGGGACCCAGGGGAGCCCGGACTGCAAGGAGAGCCGGTGAGTACCCAGCACTGAGCCTGACAAGCTGTGAACATCCCAGGGTGATGGCAACCATGGATCCTGCCCAGGCAGTACCAAAAGTGTTAGTTCTGAAACTTAGTGGAGGCCAGTATAAGTGCTGCTCTGACCTACTGCACATCTTTTTATTCCCTCTTTCTCTGCAAACCCAGGGGCGACCTGGCAACCCTGGAGCACGGGGAGATCCTGGGACTGCAGTGGTGAGTCCCCACCCTGACCTGCTGGACTGGGACATCAGCCTCAGGAGATGGAAGGACATCCATAGCCCCAACAACGGGAGCAGGCTAACAGTGACCTGGGTTTTATGTCTTTTTGTTGCAGAGCATTGAACGTAGCCTGGAAGCACTTGGCATCAAGGTATGTATTTCCCAGCTGTTGGGCTGGGAGTTGTTCCGGCCACATGGCAGCAGGAGAGGGGTATGGGAGGTAGTGGGAGATCTGAGCAATCCAGGGTGGATTAACAGGGCTGTGGAGTACAGTGATGCCCTGGCTGACTCTTTCCCCCCTCCCAGATTTCATCCCTGAAAGAGCTCACAGGTGCCTATGATGGGAGCTCGGACTCATTTCTGCCGGTGTCCGAGCGGCTGCGGGGCCAGAAGGGCAGTCGGGGGGATCCAGGAGAGAGGGGGCCCCCAGGCCGAGAGGTGAGGAGAGCCAGGCTCGATCCCACTGCCCCACTCCTGCCAGCTCAGCCCTGAAGCTGCTCAGGGAGGGCTGACAACTGCAGGGCTGGCTCTGGCAACGTGGCTTATGTTTTGCAGGGCTCCTTAGGCTTCCCTGGTGAGCGAGGACCCAAAGGTGACAAGGGGGACCCAGGCACCCCTGGTCCCCAGGGCCCCATGGGCCGGGCCGTGGGTGAGCGGGGTCCTGAGGGCCCACCCGGGCAGCCTGGGGAGCCTGGCAAGCCAGGCATTCCTGGGGTGCCGGGCCGGGCCGGGGAGCTGGGGGAATCTGGGCGGTCCGGTGAGAAGGTGAGTGTGTGTGGAGGCATGAGCTGAAGGCTGGGGAACCTGGTCCAGGGACTTGGGGACAGCCCCATGACAGCCATTGCACTGTTTTCACAGGGTGACCGAGGTGAGAAGGGTGACCGAGGTGAGCAGGTGAGCTGGGACGGGGGCATGGTCCCCTCCATCCCCCTTTGTGTTGTGGCCCTCTTGAGGGGACACAGGGCTCTTGTGGGGACTGGCCTCTCTGGAGGCCAGGAGTGGCCATACCAGGATGGCCCTTCTCCTCTATGCTCTGCTGTCCCTTTGATGCTCAACATATTTCTCTACCCACCCAGGGCAGGGATGGCTTGCCTGGACCTCCAGGGCCCCCAGGGCCCAAGGTAGGTGATGGCTGCTGCTGGGCACCATCCTAACCGTGCCAGCCTCCACCTCTGGGGATGGACGTCACATCCAGTCCCTTGGCACAGACGCTTGGGGAGGGCTGTGACCCTGAGGGGACCTTCTTGGGGTCCCCTGGGTGCTGGCCCTGACTGTGCCCTGCTTGCAGGCGGATGTGGTGGAGGGCAGCCTGATGGGCTTCCCAGGCGAACGTGGCCCCATCGGACCCAAAGGAGCAAAGGTAGACAGGAGAAGGGCAGCCCAGGGGACTGTGCTGGGGAAACATCGTGAGCTGGGGCTGAGGATGGTGACAGGGCAGAGAAGCAGCAGAGGCTGATGGCATCTGTTTTCTTCTGGACACAGGGCGAGCCAGGAGCTGAGGGCGAGAGAGGACCCAAAGGAGATAAGGTCTGAGGTCATGAGTCTCCCATTTCCAAAGGGGCATCCCCACAGAGCAAAACCCTGGGTGGGGGAACTGCTGGGGACACTGCTGGGAGCGCCCCTTTTTAGATGTCACCATGTCCTGGGAGGTCACAGGAAGGTGCCTGCCTGTCCTGTAACTCTGTGCCTGTCCCCACTGCAGGGTGAAGGTGGCCCACGGGGTGACCGAGGGGAGCCTGGTGAGAAGGGCAGGGATGGTGCCCCGGTGAGTACTGCACTGATCCACTGCCTGGCACTGACCCCAGACCCTTGCCTGGTATTGTCCCCGTTCTGATCTTCATCTTGTGCTTCAGGGTCTCCCGGGTGAGAGGGGGCTGGCTGGCCCTGAAGGGAAGCCGGTGAGTGGGGATATGGTGGAGGGATGCAGTTTGGGCTGCGGGAAAGGTCATATGGTCTCACACAAGTCACCACAAACACCAGCAGGAGCGTTCATGCCTCACTGATCAACTTCCTCCCAGCCTGTGCAGGGCCCTCAGGGCTTTAGGGGGCCTCCCCCAATAAGTACCCTGATTAGGTACCACATACCATGAATGGGGAGCATCCCTGGGGGCAGGTGGGGGTGTGTGGGAGTGGTGGGTTCCTGCTTGCCTGCTGACTGATGTGGTTTTTTGCAGGGCTTACCAGGCTTCCCTGGAGTGCTAGGACGCCCGGTAGGTGTTTGTGTGTCCTCCACATCCATGTGCCCCCCAACCTCAGCACACAGGGCTCCTGACCATGAGCTCTTGTTGAAGGTGTGGAGTCGCCCTGTTGTGGGGATGGGTGCTTGGCCCTCTGCATTTTAGTAGGAGCCATCTAGGCTTGTCTTACTTGGTGTGGGTGCTTACCAGAGCCACGGGTATTGTCTAGAGTTCCTCTCCCATGCTCCCATTGTGGTAAACCCATCCCTGAAGTGACTCCATCTCCTCCTTCCTTCAGGGCAACCAAGGAGACCCAGGACCACCAGGACCTCCAGTAAGAAGCCACCCTGCACCATGTGCAGGGACGACTGTCAAGCAAGCGGGACGTCAGCCAGGCTGGATGTTCCCCCAGGGAGCAGGGGTGGGGTAGCAGTGCTGGGACTGAGCAGCCCTGCTGCCCCCTCCCTGTCCTGTGCTACCAGAAAGCACCACACCAATAATGTCACCTTGTTCCCTGCAGGGCAGCACTGGCCCACCAGGGACCCAGGGTCCAGCTGGGGCCAAGGTATGGCATTGGTATTGGCATCTGCATTGGCATTGTGATGTGCAACCTGGCAGAGGGAAGTGGTGCCTTGCCAAATTTGAGGACTGGAGGAAGGACCATATTTTGGAAAATTCTGGGCTGTAGGGAGGGACATTTTGGGTTTGTCCCTGTCCTGGATCCAGGAGATCTGGCTCTGACTGCGGGAGGTGGTGGGTTGGAGCAGTCAGGCTGATGCAAGTGCATTTTTTGCAGGGTGATCCAGGGGAACCTGGCTCCGGCATCCGTGTGAGTACTCACACCATCCCTACTAGCACCCACTTGGCCCCTCCAAAGCTGTCTGGTCTCCCTAAAATCAGTCAGTCCCACCACAACACACATTCCCACAGGGTTAGCCAATGTCCTGGCTGTGCTGTCCCCTCTCTCATGTGGCTGTTTCCATTGCAGGGTTTGCCTGGTCCCCAGGGCAGTGTGGGGCTGCCAGGCCCCCCAGGTTCCCCTGGCCCAGGGGTAGGTATTTGCAACCTCTAAACCTGACTCTTGGCCATTCCTGGCACCCAGAATGCTGCTTGATTTCTGCCCATGTCTCCATTGCAGGGCCCACCGGGTGTCCCTGGCCTGCCGGGACAAGTGGTGAGTGTGTTGTACCCCATCCTTACCTCACTGTCGTCAGTGTGGGTGCTCAGGGCTGCCTGTGGGGGGCTTTGGGGATCCCCATGGCTCAGCCCCACTCTTACTTCCTGCAGGGGGAGAGTGGGAAGCCAGGTGTGCCGGGCAGAGATGGTGTGCCAGGGAAGGACGGCGAGGCAGGAATGCCTGGGAAGATGGTATGTTGCTGCTCACCCTGCCCCATCCCATTGGGAGATCCCATTGGGAGCCCCATGTGGGTCAGCCTGGGGTGTCTGCAGCTGAGGCTGAGGGCTGTGCTGCTTGTGGCAGGGCATGCCGGGACCTTCGGGCCCTGCCGGTCCCAAGGGAGAGCCAGGGGATGCTGGAGCCCCAGGGCAGGTGAGTGCAGAGCTGCCTTGCCCAGTGTTCCTGCTCGGGATGAGGCAGCATGCAGCCATGCAGCCCTGCTTACGTGCCCCTCTCTCTTCTGTGCCCTAGGCCATCGCTGGCCCCCCGGGTGCCAAAGGCGAGAAGGTAAGGAGCCAAGGTGTGAGGTGGGGAACCTCCACCATGGGTGCTGCCAAAGCCCCCAGGGCTAAGGTTGGCAGAGGTCCACAGGGAGCTGGCACTCACTGTGGGCTCGTTTGATCACTTGTGTGTCCCTACAGGGAGAGCCTGCGCTGCTGGAGGGTGTGCTGGGAGAGCCGGTGAGTTGGCCCCATAAACCTTGTCACCCCCATTAACGTTTTCCCACCCATTAACTTCATCCTCGCTCCCACCACCCCTGCCTTCTGGGGGGTAAGCCAGCCCTGTCTTGCCCCTCCCCTAATACTGCTCTCCCCCTGCAGGGCTCCAAGGGTGACCGAGGCTTGCCAGGCCCCAAGGGCGAGAAGGTGGGTTCTGCCCTGGAGGGTGCTGGGGGAGGGGGCCATGGGGGCCCCAGGTTTCCTGGCTGCTTGGCCATAGTGTGGGAATCCGGCTGCAGCTGCTCCCCCAATCCACCATCCCATATACACATACCTTTTCTTGTTTTCTCCTGCCAGGGGGAGCCAGGAGGATTTGGGGAGCCAGGAGATCCTGGGGAAGACGTGAGTAGCAGGCATGTGGAGCCTGGGAGTGGATGCTGGGGGCCAGTGACTGCTGTTGGAAGGTGGGATCTGTGCCCTTGTCATCTACTGCCCAGCCCTTTCCGGGACCTTGGTGTCTTCACAGGGAGCCAAGGGGTCTTCCGGAGCCAAAGGGGAGAAGGTATGTGTCTCCTGCTCCCAGAGGTACTCAGCAGCCCTGGGGGGATGCTCTGGATGGCACAGTGCCCCTGGTACTCCTGTGCCACCAGCCAGAGGACGTGCCACCCACTGTGCCTCCATGCAGGGATCACCAGGCATTGGTGTGCGGGGACCACCAGGACAGGATGGGCCTCCAGGTTCGAAGGTAAGTCCTGTCCCCATGTCATCCTTGTTCTCATCATGTTCTCAATGCCCAGGTGCTGCCCTAGCTTGGCTGGCTGAGGGAAAAGTACAGTCCTAAAGGGCTGTTTTCCTGGGCCCCATGTTTTTCCTCCTTGCTTCAGGGAGACATCGGCTTGCCAGGATTACCAGGACCCCCAGGCTTAGCAGGCATTGCTGGGACACCAGGACAGCCAGGCCTGAGAGGGGACAATGGGCAGCCCGGCCCTCCAGGTCCCCCAGGAGAGAGGGTAAAAACTACAAGCAGAACCTAGCGTCACTGGTCCTGGTGACTGTGCACCCTTGGGCAGTGTCAGTGAAGTTCCTGCAAGCCCTATTGCTTGCCAGCCACAATCCCTGTCCACTCACTGGTTTATCCTTGCCAGGGTTTGATCGGCTTTCCAGGCAGAGATGGCACCTCTGGACCACCAGGACCTGTGGGCCCTCCAGGGCCAGCTGTGAGTAGGGTGCCACAGCAATCCAGGGGGTGCCCTGGCTCCTCTGCTGGCTCAGACAGGGTGATGAGAACCCACCCTGCACTTTCCTGACCCCTGGATCTGGGGGTTGCCAGGGTCTCTGGTACAGGGATGGGACCTGATGTGGGAATCCCAAGGATACTTCTTGGGGTGCCTGGCATCACCTTCCTCCTGTGGCTTGCTCACACTTCTCTTTTCTTTTAGGGCATGCAAGGGGCCCCTGGACAGAAGGGTGACAAGGTAGGACAGGGGACACCCCTAAAGCATGGGTAGTGTGAGGCCTCTTCTCTTGTGGGATGTCCCAGCTGCAACCACCTCCCCCATGAGGGTGCTGACCTGAGCCTGGATGGTGGCACATGGGAGCCTGAATACCCCAGGGAGGTGCTGGGGGCAGTGGGGTGTCCCCTGGCAGGGGGGGTTGTACCTGGCAGGGCTGGGAGGAGCTGTGGGCAAGGACAAGGATGAGCTCTTGCCTTCCCCTGGCAGGGCACTCCGGGGGCTGGGCTGCCAGGAGCCAGAGGCGAGCGTGGAGACCCAGGGCCACGGGTAGGTACTGCTACAGCACTCTCATGTCCCCACAGCCAGGGACAGGAA
This sequence comes from Pitta sordida, assembly GCA_013390025.1. Classification (NCBI taxonomy): domain Eukaryota; kingdom Metazoa; phylum Chordata; class Aves; order Passeriformes; family Pittidae; genus Pitta; species Pitta sordida. The sequence continues at coordinate 30,002 of WEKX01021842.1, read as the reverse complement.
ATCCCACATAGCCAACCCTGAGGGGACTCTGAGACAGACCCACACCTGTTCCTGGGGTGGAGTGATGCTGGAATGCCTCCATTCCAAACCCTCTTCTCGCATCCCTGTCTTCCTGCAGGGTGAAGATGGGCGCCCAGGGCCAGAAGGGGATCGTGGGCCTGCAGTGAGTACCCCTTTTTCCCAGCTGCACCCTGATCCAGGCCCCTCCCTGACCACCCCCCCTTTTCTCTCCCACAGGGCTTGCCTGGGAACCGGGGAGAGCGTGGGGACAAGGTAAGGGAATCTGCCGCCTGGGGAACTGCAGAGGGGGGAATGATGCACCTCCAGGGATTAGGGTCTCCAGGGAGGTGCTGCTTATTCCCCACTGTGCACACTTCAGCATCTCACCTTCCTCACAGGGGGACCTTGGGGCCCCAGGACTCAAAGGAGACAAAGTGAGTCCTCGGAGCCGGGGATCAGTGGGAGGGCAGATAGCAGTGCTGGACCCCCTGCTTACCCCCACCTCTCTCTCTCTTTGGATACACAGGGCGATACTGTGGTGGTGGAGGGGCCTCCGGGAGCACGGGGCAGCAAGGGAGAGCCAGTAAGAGCTGCTCCTATCCTCCCTCTCCCCATCCACCCTGTCTCTCTGGGAGGAGCTGAAGGAGCTTCCTCCTGCTGAGGGATTGTCCCGTGCAGAGCACAGTTTCTCCTCTCCTTCAGCAGCCCTATGAACCCCCATGTCCCTGCCCCCAGGAGAGTCTGTTGTCCCCATCCTGAAGTGTGTCTGAGCTTCTCCCATCCCCTGACTCCTCCCTGTATATCCCCCTTTGCAGGGAGAGCGTGGCCTGAAGGGCAATGAAGGGGACAAGGGAGACAAGGGGGAGCAAGGCATGCCTGGAGAGAAGGTACAGGGCTGGGGGAGCTTGTGCAGGGCTGAGGGTGCCTGGGTTGGGGACCATGAAGGGCTGTTGAGAGGACAATGAACAGAGGCAGCAGGACATAATGGCATCTCTGTGCCCCATGGGCTGTGCTTGTGGGCACCCTGGCTTAGTGCAAGGGTCCTTAGCTGCTGGATCTTGCCTCAGAGATGACCATGGCTGTGCTGTGGCCATGCAGTGACTGGAACTCTTCCTCCTGCACTGTGTTGATCTGGGTTTCTGCTTGCAGGGGACGAGAGGTGAGCAAGGCGAGAAGGGTTCCATGGGCTTCCCTGGGGCACGTGGCCCTAGTGGGCAGAAGGTAAGGAGCTGGGCACTCCTGACTGCTGGAGGATGCTAGTGGCACCATCCCCCTTGCCTGCCCTGACCGATGCCTTTTCCTTCCCCAGGGAGAGACTGGAGCATTGGGAGAACCTGGCGAGCCGGTGAGGAGCCTAGTCTTGGTGCTGCTGCCACCCTGCTGCAGAGTAGGAGAGGACCCCCATCACGCTGTGTGCTTTCCTACAGGGTCAGCCTGGCCGTGATGGGATCCCCGGCACCAGGGGAGAGAAGGGGGACATGGGACCCCTGGGTATGCGTGGCCTCAAGGTGGGTTGACCTCCCTGCTGGTGCTCTCGTGGCCAGGACCAGTGCTGGCTTGGCATAGCTCTGACTCCCCTCCTCATCCTCACAGGGTGACCGGGGCATGAAAGGTGCCTGTGGCCTCGATGGGGACAAGGGCGAGAAGGTGAGTGGGTGCCCATGGGGCACCGCAGGAGTCTGAATGTTGCCTGGAAGCTGTAGCCCTTTGGATCCCCTCCACCAGCCAGTGGGAGCAGGGAGATGGCTGAGGCTGGACCTTGACCCTGCAATAGGGTCATGAGGTCTCCTCCTCTGCCTGTGGCTCTGGGGTGAGCATTGAGGGGTGCAGAACTGACTGCCCTGCCTCTCTCCTGCCTGCTGTAGGGGGATCCGGGGATCCCGGGGCGCTCGGGACTGCCAGGGAGGAAAGGCGAGCCAGTAAGTACCACACTGACACCAGGGTGGGACGGGAGCACACGGCTGGTGACTGATGGACATCTGCTCTGTCCCCCAGGGGGAGCTGGGTCTGTCAGGACCACCGGGCATACCTGGGAAGGAAGGGCTCATGGGACCCAAGGTAGGTCAGAGCAGTGCTGGGAAAAGCTGTGCTGGCAATTCCACCTCCTGCTACCTGTCTCCAGCTGTCTGTTCCTCTTTGCAGGGTGACCGGGGATTTGACGGGCAGCAGGGAGCCAAAGGAGATCAGGGGGAGAAAGGAGACCGGGTGAGTGGGCTGGAAAGGGACAGGCTGCAATTGCACCACATTGCTTTTACTAGGATATGGCCTTGATCAGAAGCACATCAGAGCCTGATGCTCCCAGAAGAGTCATTCAGCACTGCTCTAAATTTTGTGACTAAACTATGAGGGATAACAATTCCCCACTCTTTACAAGAAGGCACAGTGCCAGTGCTTCGGGGATGACCAGCTGCGGGGTCAGAGGGTGCCCATGGTGCCTGCTCCAGGGTCAGGGGTTCTGAGACCCCTGGCCTCACCCTCTGCTCCCCTGCAGGGTGCCCCAGGCATTATTGGTGGCCCCGGTCCCCGTGGTGGTGATGGTGCTCCTGGCCCTCCTGGACCCCCAGGGAGTGTTGGCCCACGAGGTCCTGAGGGCATGCAGGGCCAGAAGGTGAGTTCCCACCGTGGGTGGCTGAGCTTCTTTTGGGTGCTGTGAGGAGGGGAAGGCCTGGTCCCCTGAGTGGGTGAGGAGTTGGTGGCATCACAAGCCATGTCCCAGCTTTGTCCTTGCCCAGACAGTTTATTGGCTTTGGTGTCCTCCCTTCTGCCCCACTGCCCACTGGATAGGAGCCTGAAGTATCTGGACTCTGCTTGTCCTTGGGTTGAGCTGGATCCGTCCCCATCCCCACCTGCACAGGCATCCCTGGGTTGTGGGGATGGAAAAAGCAGCACATTCATGCTGCTAGAGAGAGCAGAGAAACTCCAGCACCACCAGCCAGATCCTGAGCTTGTGTACTTTGCAGGGTGAGAGAGGGCCCCCTGGACAGTCGGTGCCAGGTGTGCGTGGCATTCCTGGCATCCCTGGCGAGAGAGGAGAGCAGGTGGGTGAGCGGGTGCCTGGCCCTGTCTGGTCAAGCCCCAGCCAGGACCAGGCTCTCACCTGCTTTCTGCTGTCCCTAGGGCAGTCCTGGCATCCAGGGGCTCCGTGGGGAGAAGGGGGAAGCAAGCATGACGGTAAGGAGCCAGGAGGAAACCAGAATAAGCTCATGGCACTTGGGCTGCTGGGGTGGGAAGAGGTGTCAGATCTATTCCATTGCCACTGGTGGAGGGACTGCCCCCACCTCTGGGCTCTGCTTGGGGCCTGGGGAAAGGGCTTTTCCTCCTCTTTAATTGCACCATCCCTCATTGCAATGTGGGACCTTTTCCACTCCATGTGCCCGGCAGGAGGAGGAGATCCGTGCCTTTGTCAGGCAGGAGATGAGCCAGCACTGTGGTGAGCATCCCCCACTGTTGCCCTGGGGCTGGGAGTTTGGCCCTCCTGCCCCTGACTCCCTGGCCTGTCTCTCTCACAGCCTGCGGTGGCCGCTTTCCACAGCACCTGGATTCACGTGAGCACTCAGGTTGAGGCTCTTCCTTTCCACCCTCTTGCCCCATGAATGTGGCAGCAAAGGGGTTCTGGAACCCAGATGTGCCACTAGTTTTGAGGAGCTTGAGGTGGCCAGGACCCTCCTTGATCTCCTCAGTCAGGGTCAACATCAGTATGGAACTGTGCACAGGGAGGAGGGATGGCATGTGGCAGAAGTGATGGTGCAGCAGGGATGCCCAGAGACAGCCAGCTCAGGATCATACCAATAGGGTCTGGGTGCTGCCAGGATCTGCCCAATTTGAGAAAGGACCACATGGGCTGGACCCCATCCATGCTTGGGTGTCAGAGCTGGGGAAGGGTCTTGCAGTGGGGGAGTGTGGGCTGGAGGAATTGGATTGAAAGGATAGGGGCAAAGGGTGTGCTGGGATGAGGTGGGTGCTTTCTCTCCAAGGAGGCTGGGGGGCTCAGGCCAGGAGCAGCTTCCACTCTGCCCAGGGAGGAGGAAGAATCGTCCGCCAGGAGAGAGAGCATGACCAAACAGGTGATGGAGAGCCAAGAGGACCTACAAAACCTGGCCCCATGGGCATGCATGCCTCCCTGTGCCCTCCCCTATCGTCATCCTGATGGGGTCTGAGTGGGTGCTTTCTCCCTGGGCCTCTCCTGCCTGTACCACCTCCAGAAGCCCCTAGCAGCCCTGGTCTGTGGTGCAGAGAGAGGAGGGTGTGCCCCCAGGTCCCCAACCCCTGTCTGTATACCCCATCAGGCTGAAGGAGTGTTGGAGCAGTGCTGGACTGCTCCACACCTGAAGGCTGGGTTTCCCCTGGGAAGTCAGGGAGAAGTGTCCCAGGCTCTCTCGCCTCCTCCCTGATGCCTGTGCCATGTCCTTCCCCTTCACAGGGCTCTTCCCCACCCAGCCATTCCCCGCTGGCCGCGCTCATACAGTCCCTGTGCTCAAGTTGTCACACACAGAAGAGGAGGAGGGTCAGTCACCCCTCTGCTTTTAGTCCCTGTCCCCTTTTTTCCCCTGCTCTAAGTGTGTGGCGAGAGCTGCTCACTCCAGGTGCTGTCTCCTAGGGCAGGACGGGCACATCACGCTTGACATCAACACTGATGACCTCGAGTACGACAGCATGTATGGAGAGGAGGAGGACTATGTCCAGGTCCCAGAGATGGACAGCTTGGAGCAGCCTGCAATGGATGGTGAGCTTCCCTGACACTAAGGATTGAGCCACTGGAGGGAATAGTGGAGCTGCTTCAGGCTTTTGCCTGGCAGTGTGTCCCTGAGCCCTCTGGCTGTGGGGATTTGGGGTTCACAGCCATCTCACTGGTACCCAGGGGTGTTGTGCCTTCCCCATCACAGTGCAGTGCTACAGATGCCATGCAGACCTCACACTCCATTCCCCTTACTGAAACTATCACCAGCAGTGATGGGTGGTTTGCTGGGCTCATGGGACCTGCTGCCCCTGGCAGTTTTCTTGTGCTCCTGGTCATGAGCTCCAGGAGGAGATCCCAAAGCCCCCAGGAGATCAGGGAAGCCCCAGCAGCATGCAGACAGTCCCTCCACAAACCTTCCAAGGGGTGCTGTGGCCCTCATGTCCCCATCCCACCTCCCTCCCAGCTCTGTCTCCAGCCTTTGCTGGGAGCTGCCCCTGGGAGAGGGCTTGCCCCCAGCAGCATCTCCTCCCCTCACTTCCAGCACTTGAGCAGAGCATAAAAATGTCCCCTCCAGCCAAACCTTGTCCATGGTCAGCTGGCAGCCATCCCCTGCCTTCTCCTTCTGGGGTTTCCCCTCCTCTGCCAAGTGGGTCTGGCTGCCTCCACAGCCAATGTGCTTCCAGCTCCTGCCTGCCCTCACCATCACCATTTGCCCCGCAGCTGAGCCCTGCAGCCAGCCACTGGATGAGGGGCACTGCCAGCGCTACACCCTGCGGTGGTACTTCAACCAAAGAGTCACTGAGTGCCGGCCCTTCATCTACGGTGGCTGCCAGGGCAACCTCAACCGCTTCAACAGCAAGGAGAAGTGTGAGCAGCACTGCAGGCAGCGCCCAGAGGCAGGTAGGCATGGTTTGGCACAGCCACCAGGGCCAGCAGGTCCATCAGCATCCCCACCCAGTGCTATGGGCTCAACAATGCATAGCCTGAGGAGCCAATGCTGGTCCCCCACCTCCGCTCTGACACTGCCTTGCTTCTCTCCGCAGATGCCCATGGTGTTGCCAGCAACCAGATGAGAGGGCAGCCAAAGGTGTAGGTGTGGGCAGTGTCTCGGCAGACAAGGCTGCCTGGAAGTGAGACCTGGCTGCCACCCCAGCTGGGCCTGGGCTGCCCACGGTGGTGGGGGCCACCTACCCACCAGCCCCTGGCAGGAACATGGTGCTATTTCTAACGTGTCTTTATGCTGCTCATGGGTTTTTCATTTTATATCAGTTTTATTGTTGTTAAGGTGAAATTTATACCAAATAGGAAACTACCACCCACCAAGACTCTGAACCCCCTTTATCACATGGAGGTTTCCTGGGCTGTTCCCAGCTTGATTTTTAAATTATTTGCTGCCAACATAATGGTTCTTTTCCCTATCCTCCCTCTCTGGCAGAAATGGAACTGGCACTTGGGCTCCCCTCTCTGCTGGGAGAGCTGCCCATATCCCTGGGCCAGGCAGTGCCTCTCTGCACAGCCTCCCTCACTGCCATCCTGCAAGCATCTGAATAAATTTCACCTTAACCACAAATGGGGCTCAGTTCCCCTCTTGTGGTTGCGATGGTTTGGCAATGACCTGTGGGGAGACCGGAGGCTTTCTCCGTGTGCTGCCCTCCAGCTCACATGCCTGCCAGCAATACATCTTTCTTTAATCTAGGGGGGCACTCACCTGCACCCCTGGCCTGTCAGGGAAACCCTGAGGATGGTGCTATGTTAGAAGAGGTTCCCGCTCACCCACGCTTACTCTCAAAGGCTTTGTGAAAGCGATGTCGGCTCCTGGGGTCACAGCCTCTGCCATGCCCCAGCCCCAGGGCTGAGCAAGGATGTGCCACTCACTGTCCCAAAGCCTGAGGGGCTGCCAGGGGGCTTTGTGGCCCCCACATGTACCGCTGCTCTCTATGTATATCTGTATACAGTGAATGTATATGTGTACCAATGAGGGTGGGATGTGATATTAAAGCTGTGCTCACAGGGACATGTCACACTTCTTGGTATGCCATGGGGGATGCCCATGGAGTTTGGGGACAGCTCTTAGAGTCAGGCATGCCCACTTCCCAACCCAGCTAGGTTGCCCTTTCCAGCTGCCCACTGTTGGCAGCACTGGCTGGAATTCCTCAACCCCACCCGAGGGAACCCAATGCCCCCTCCCTGTGCCCAGCACATGCCCAGCTGACGCAAGCCAGGCCATGACCCCCTGTCCAGGCCCTGACGTGTCGGCACGTGGGTCTGCGGCGCTCTGTGGTGTGCTGTGTGAATCAGTGCCACTGGCTAATTTTGGCTGCTGCGTGTGAGTTCCTGGCTGTCCCCGGGAGGAGGAACAGAGGCAGCATTATTTCTGTTCCCTGCCACTGCTGGGGACAGTGGCATAGAACCGGTCACCCTGTGGCCGTGGGGGTGGGAGACCCCCAGTGGTCTGAACCCAGGGTACCCTGGCACCTTACTCTGGCCAACTCTCTGGGCTGAGCACTCATGAACTTATCTTATGCAGCTCCCTGCCTAGCCTTAGAGCCCTGAGGTGCTCTGAGGGGGAACTTTGAGGCAAAATCTTTCTGTGTGGAGCTCACCCACAGCAATGCCTACAGGCTGGTACAGACCACAGACAGCTGTGAGAGGGGCTGGGCCAGGCTGGACTGATGCAGTTGAGCTGCAAACCAGTGGCATCCCAGTTAGCATGTGTGAAGGTGAGCTGCAAATCAGTGGTATCCCAGTCAGACTGGGCGAAGATGGGCTGCAAAACAGTTGGCACAGCAGGGGTGTGCCAAGCTTTTCTCCAGCTATACTCCACAGCTAGCTAGGGCCAAGGTGTCTATCAGGACAGTAGCAGGAGATACTCAGGAGCCTTATGAGGCACAATGCCCAGAGGGCTGCTGGCACTTGCAGCCAGTGTGTTGTTTTCTCCTTTCCTTAAGTGATTACCAAGGCTGAGAGGAGCAGGAAGTTACAACTAGATGGAGAAAAAACATCTCACAAGTCAAGCTCACAGACATGAACCAGTTACAACTGAGCTGTTCCTGGAATCCCCTCCAAACGAATCTCATGAAGCTGCAAGGGGGCACACACACACCCACATCCCAGGATGATTTCATCTGCTATTAAGACAAAATGTATTAATAACATTCCTCCGCCTTCTGCCCCCCCATTGTGTCACCGCCACCCTTCTCTGGGTCAGGGGTTGAGCTGGGACAGGATAAGAGCCAGGGCTTGCCAGGGAGCAGGGCAAAACCCCAGCTCGTGATCCCTGCACTGTGGGAGCGCTGACTGAACATCAAGGAGACAAGGACCTGCTGGAAATGGTGAGGCTGCGCCCTCAGTGGTGCTTTTCAGGGTCTTTTAGCTGGGAAATGAGTTGCATGGGTTTAGATGCTTTTCACTGCCCGCTTTCCAGTAGGTTAAACTGCCTCTGGCTGCCTGCTGTAGTACTTTCCAAAGGGTTTCACCCAGGAGATAGGTTGCAGAAGGTTGGATGCCTTTCGCTGCTGTCCTTCCAGCTGGATAAACCCAACTGGGCAACTGATTTGAAGGAGAGGCAGCCATACAGCAGGATTTGTGCAGTGTTACCTCTGCACTTGCTCTGACCTCCACCCCACAGCACAGCACCCTGCAACACCAGGGGCCCTCCTTGGGACTAGGGTGAGGGATGGGATGGAGAAAGTTGCTGAGGCTCAGCACAACTCGGCACATGTGGCCAGAGTCATGCCCTTGTCAACAATCTGCTGTGTATTTTAGGCTAAGTGGCTCATGAACCTGTTAGGGCATGGGAGGAAGAAAGCCCCATAGCCTGCCCAGCCCCGAAACACTAGGCATGTCACAATTCCCTGGCCAAAGGGCAGGAATGGGTTGGGGAGCAGCCAGAGTCCCCTGGAAGCCACCTTCCCAAGAAGGAATGTCCCATATGCTGGATGACAAAGGGCTGCAGGGTGTGAAATGAAGGTGACAGCCAATGTCTTGCTGTGAGAAAGGACAGCTGATTTGACTCCCATATCACCTTCAGCCTCCCCCAGACTCCTTAACCTGTTGAAAAAAGGTCAAAATCAGGATGGAAAAATGAAGGGTTCCTGAAAGGGAAATGAACCCCCCACAGATGGCATGGGGAGTAGGGAGGCTCTACATGTGGAACCCGGGTGGCAACATGCCCTACTGAGGGGGCTGTGGGGCCATGGCAGTGTGAGGGGGTTGATGCTCAGCCATGTGCTCCTCACAGGCACTCCTGGCCATGCTCCGAGGCAGGATGCTGCTCGCCTTCCTGGTGGTTCTTGGATCACCAGTGAGAGCCTGGAAGGGACCAAGCCATGACCAGCTCCCGCCAGCTCCCCAAGCTGGGGATGGAGGTAAGCTGATGAGACAGGAAACCACCAGCACTAACAAGATGCTGCCAAGTCTCCCCAGAATGAAGAGGGGCAACCATGGCTCTGGGGAAGGATCTCCAGACAAAGCGAGCCCACCACTGCTAGAGGGGTCAGCAAGGACCTGGGCAATGAGTCCAGGCACCAAGAGACCTGCTCCCGGGAAAAAAGGGAGGAAGGTGTCCCTATCACTTGATGTCCACACACACTTACTGAAAATCCTGCTTGACCTGGCCAGAGAGAAGGAGTTGCAGGCCAAGGTGGCTGCCAATGCTGAGCTGATGGCCCGTCTTGGGCGCAGGAGATAAACTCCCCTGGCTGGGACATTGCTGCCCCAGACAGGGCTGGAGAGACGTCACAGAAGGAGAGAAGCATGGAGTGGCATTGGTGTGCCCACAGGGGATCATGGACACAGCATCTCAACTTCCCTGTCCTGGTGATCATGACACAAGCAGCAGCCATGAAAGGATTTGGTGTATTAACTGTCAATTCAGCACCACTGGAGAAGACACAGCCAGGTTTGCCTTTGCCCAAACCAGCACTGGAGTCGTGACCCAGCCTTAGAGACCACAGGGATTTCTGTGCTTGGCTTCACTGCTGCTCATCCATTGCTGGGATGTCTCCAAAGAGGCTGCATCCAGCCAGGCAGTTTTCCCGTGTGCTGCTTCTCTCTGGATGCCAGCACACACAATCACAAAATCCTCCAGAGATTGGCTGAGCCTTGAAGCTGGAGTTGGTGAGCGTGCACAATAAAATGTGACATCAAACGCGACTTGTTGTGGTTTATACTTCTTTAGCACCCCTTTACACCCCCATTTTGCATTCCCTCCTCCCAGAGCTGCAGCAAGGGTCTGCTTCAGGTCGGGGCCAGCACCGGAGCTCATTAAACTTCAGATGCGAGGTGTCAGTCCTCGCACCAGCAGCGAGGCCAGCCCCTGGCCCAGGGAGCCCACAGGGACAGCGGGGAAATCGCGTTGTGGTGCCGGAGCCGGGGAGATAAGGGCAGCACGGAGCAGAGTGCGGCCGCCCCGTGCAAAGTACAGGGCGGTGCGGCAGCGAGGCAGAGACCAGGGGACACCTGCAGGGTGGAGCTGGTGGGGGACACGGCCATGCTCTTCGAGGAGTACCTGATGCAGAGTGAGTGAGCCCTTTTGCCCTGGGCTGAGCATTTGCTTTGGGAAGCGGGCAGAAGTAGCTGAGGTAACACCACTTTCCATGGGACGGACGTATTTCGGTAGCTGGTGAAAGGATGTGCCATCAGATGGTGGGTTGGGGTGAGGTAGTGAGGTGGGGAACAGATCCTTTGTCATCCCAGCCTGCCCTGGAGCTCGGGATGTGCCCGACCCAGCGCTGGCCCCTGGGGACACCCCACTGCGGGTGCAGGGCACAGCCGGGGTGGCAGCAGCAGCGGGGACAGCGGGCACAGGAGCTGCAGCCACAGACGGTGCCCCCCAGCAGGACGTTCCAGGACAGGCAGCCCGGGTGACAACTGCCGGTCCCCAGAAGGAGGTTCTCCCCTGCCACCCCTACGTTTCCTCTGGGGCGCTGAGCCCCTGCCAGGAACTTCTCCTTCCCAAGTCCTGCCCGGCGACCCATGTCCCCTCCCCAAATCCCAGTGTGCCCGCAAGCTCCAATTNGGGGTGGGGCTGCGAGGGGGGACCCTCCTGTGGGTGTTGTGGGGAGCTGTGAGGGGAGACCCCCGAGAGCTTGGCTGGCGCACACCGAGGGCAGTGGGAAGCACTGTGGGAGCACTGGAAGAGTCTCCTGCTGTATTCCCAGCCGGCTGCGCTGGCACAGCACAGCGAGGTTCACACACCAGCCACATCACCCCATGAAAAGCCTGAGGCTTAATATTGAGCACACGAGCTCCGCTCACAGTTGCCCGGCTCTCAGTCCAGGTGCTAAAGCCGGGTAGGATCCGAGTCATAGTTTCTGTTTCAGTGGATCAGAAAAACTGAGAGCACCAGAGAAACAAAGTGATTGCTTGGCCTTTCAAAACTTTAGGCTCAGTGGTAAGAAACAGGTTGATATTTTCTATGATTTGTAATTCAGGTGGAACTCATGTTTCATCAGGCAGTGTTTACTTTGNCCCGGCGACCCATGTCCCCTCCCCAAATCCCAGTGTGCCCGCAAGCTCCAATTCCCTGTCCCCAGTGTCCCTGCATCTCGCCAGTGCCCCACCCCAACATTCTCCCGGCCAGTGTCTCCCCAAGGATCCCGGTGCTCCCCTGGCACCAGTGCCACCTGCCCACCCCACTGTCCCCCCGTGTCCCCTCCCGTCCCACTGCCCCCAGTACAGCCCCGCCCCGCCAATCGGATCGCGCCTTTGCC
>WEKX01021842.1:0-18561 GCA_013390025.1 Pitta sordida | reverse complement strand
CCGCGAGCCACGGCAGTGAGGCGGGTTCGCGCTTGCGCAGTGCGGCGGCCGCGGCGACAGTGACAGGCTGGCAGGAAGGGGCGGGGCAGGAAGGGGCGGCACCGGCACCGAGACTGGGTCCGGGACCGGGACCGGGACCGGGATTGGAGTTGGGATTGGCATTGCTACTGCCACGGGGCGGGAGGGCCGCAGCGAGGGGCCGCTCGGCAGCACCATGCTGAAGAAGTTCGACAAGAAGGACGAGGAGTCGGGTGAGGNGAAGCTTTCTGTGCAAACTGTTCTGCATAAAATCAGCAGCTCCTGAAGTGAATTGATTCCGTGTAAACACTGAGGATAGTTCTGTGTGACTCTGCTTTTTAATGTTCATTAAATGCTTTGCTCTTGTTTCCCTTGTCCAAAGCCTCCAGTGATATCTTCATAAGCAGAGAATTCAGTCGGGCAGCTCTTGGGGGGGAATTACTCCTGACTTTCCTTTTGGGAGGTAGTCTTCATTTGCATCTGCCACACTCTTCAAGTATTGGCATTACGTGTGGCCAAGGCTGGCAGGACATGCACTTCCTTGTATTGTGGCACTGACTCCTGTTGATTTTGTTCATACCAGGAGCTCGCAGAACTCTCTCCTTTCTGCCACTGCTGCTTGCATGCATCAAAACAGTTTTTCTTTGCTATTGCATTTACTTCTCATCCTGTTGCTTCTCTCTTGGATGAAGATTCTTAGTGTTCATTTACTGTGTCTGCCTTTCTCCTGTGGCTTGTGTACGTGTCCAAAATGTATACTCTGAGTGTTTGCTGTTCTCAGTATTCGGCGGAGTGTGTCATCCCTGAATTTACAGGGATGTAAATTGTGTTCCCAGTCTCTCCATGCAAAGGCTAACAGGGCAGTCTTTGTTGAGATGAGCGTACCTACTTAATTGCCTCTGTGTCTTTGCTTTCCATGGATAGTTTAGTTCACCCTGAGTGAGCTGCTTCCACTCAAAAATGCCCTTTGACATTACGTATTTTGGGCATAATGTTGTTCTGAGATCCTTGCTCAGCCACTGAGCAAATCAGAACCAAACTGTTGTTGGTCATCCAATATTAGGAGCTTCCCAAACACACGGGTTCTGCCCTCCCTGCATCTTTTCCTTCTCTGTGGAAGAATACTTTGACGCAGGAGGACCAAGACCTCCTGTATAATGTATTTTGAGATCCTTAGTGCTGTGAAGGATGAAGAGGTGAAGGATATGGTGTTCATGGCTGATTTAGGGTTGTGGGAATACTGTGCTGCTGGGCAGGTTTTTTGGAGCACTTTCACATGCTCATAGTAGAACTGGTTCATACACTAGAGATGATCTTGCTCTTTTCCCTTGTTTTCTTCTCTCCGGAACCCCACCTAAATGTCCATGATTTGTTGAGCTACCTACTGCATTTGCAAACTTATGCTGAGCCAGAGGAGGGCAGCCTATGAACCAGGAAGGAGACAGAGTGCAGATGTGTTTGCTTTGAAATGTAAAGCTTACTCTAGCCAGGGCTCCTGGCACCACCCTAGGATGCCTCAAGCCTGGGTCAGGTCAGATCTGGGCCCAGGAGATGTTCTCTTTAGTGCATCAGGCTTTGGAACAAACACTGACACTGCCGTGGAAACGGCTGCATTTTGTCCCAGGGCCAGGCTGAACACAGGTACTAATTAAAACCTGCTTATCAATTACTGCAGCTTTTGAAAAGCTGCAGTTCACAAATGCTTGGGTGTCAAGCTAATAGAGACCATGCAGAATGACAGTGCTTTTCCCTCTGATTATTTCATCCTTAATTGGTGAGATTTTTAAATCTTTAGTATAATTTATTTTGTTAAGTGGAACAATGAGAGTTTTTCTGTGTCCAGTTTATCTAGTGCACTGTCTTGTTCTCTTAATTAGTGATAGAATGAAAAATACTTTTGTGGTGGATAAACCAGCTTTGGTTTATCTGGGAGGAATAAAACTTTCCTGACTCACCAGTCTGGCCAGCAATACCTCTTTTTGTCTAAGCTTTTGTTTCCAGCTTGTTTTATTGATGCTGTAACTGTCAGCAAGCTCCCAGACCAGGGGCTGGAAATAAGTCTTTGGGGATACAGTGGAGCACAGTTATTTTACAGCTAATCAATCTACCCTGGCTCACCGGCAGTTACTTCTGCAGAGGAGGACAAATCAAAGAATGTCCTATGTGCTCTGCCTTCCCTGACTGCCATGGAGACATCTAATTAATATTACTTAAGAGAGGGAGCTCTGGTTGCTTGGTTTTCATGAGAAAAATCACCCCAAAATGCTCAGTCTGTTTTTAAAGTGTGGGCACGGGTTAGAAAGTTGTTTTCCCATAGTGCTGTGCCTGGAGAGATTTTCACTCTCTTTATTTTGCAGGTGGGAGTTCCAACCCATTCCAGCACCTGGAGAAGAGTGCAGTCTTGCAAGAGGTAAGTCCTTGGACCATCTCCTCTGTGTACCCCATTCTGGATCGAGTCTCTTGCCATGCCTTGCTCACAATGCATTGTTTGTATCAGTGGCCAAGACCAGATAGGACAGTGTTTACAAGATGTGTTAGTGTCAGCATCCTTGTCTGTGCTTTGTTTCCAGGCTCGAGTGTTTAATGAGACACCCATAAACCCACGAAAATGTGCTCATATCCTCACCAAGATCCTGTATCTCATAAACCAGGTAAGGGAGAGATAACATACACCTGTACAGATGTGCATCAGGCCCAGTTCTGGTTGTGATAACTGAGATTCACTTCCTTCTTTCCAATCATCTTCCAGGGGGAGCACCTTGGTGTCATGGAAGCAACCGAATCCTTCTTTGCTATGACCAAGCTGTTTCAGTCCAATGATGTAAGTCTGTGCCTTGTTTTCTGTATTTATCTGGTGGGACAAGATGTCCCTTGAGATGTGCCTTTTTATACACAGCTTTTCTGCACTATCTGGAGGTACCTCATCTGAGTGGGAAGAGTAAGATGAAAGTTTAGAAATGGTAGTCAGCCTCCTAGCCCTTCCCACATGTTGTAGCAGCTTAACTGAAACATTCTCTGCTCTTGAGGCTGAGATGCCTACCTCTGAATTGCTGTTTAACTCTTGAGATTGTGCTAGGCAGAGGTAAAGTATGTGGTCAGCTGGGATGTTCTGTGTTTTGTGCCCAGCATTGAAAGGTCCTGCTTACTGCTGAGAGTCAACGATTTCATGTCCTGGAGGAGGCCAGGAATTAGTGCCTGACTTTGACAGCAGTAGTACTGTCATTAGTTGTCATGCAAACCACAAGCCATTAAAATCATGAGACCAGTGTAGAACTCCCAAGACTCAGGAATATAAATTGTTTGGTTTTTTGCTTTTGAAGTAACTTGGTGCCCTCAGCTAAGGGTTTCAAGCTTTTCTCTTTCTTTGTGTGAATGACAAGTGGAAGATGAAACCGTAGGTCCAGCTAAGTCTGGTGTCTCTAAGGCTTCACCCCAAGACTGAGGGATTTAGAAGAGGAAGAGCTGTTTTGTTAATCAGTATGGGTTTTGTACATCTTTTACACTCAGGGAGTGGAGCTCTCTGAAGGTATCAGGTTCTTGTGATCTTCACAATAAAATTATGCAAGTAGGGAAAACTGAGATCCTTTCCTATCTAGGATGATCTCAGCTGATGTCTTTCTTCCCTCTTTCCTTGTCAGCCAACTCTTCGCAGGATGTGTTACCTGACTATCAAAGAGATGTCTTCTATTGCAGAAGATGTGATCATTGTCACTAGCAGGTCAGTGACTTCACTTTTCTTACTGTTGTATTGACGTGCCCTCCAAAAACGTCTGTCCAGCCTCTAGGAGATAACTGTAGTCCCTAAGCAGAGTGACAATAGGGAATGCACTGGGAAGGAAAAAATTTTCCTTTATAAAAGACCATTAAAATACAGACACTGGATCCACAGTGATGTATGTGAAATGTGCTGTGTCCCCATATCCCATGCTCATAGGTGTTTGGATTGTCTCTTTTGGTTATGTGATACGGCAGCACTGCTGTTTTTTCCCCTTTTGCAAAAGGCTGTTTCATTAACTCCTGTCTGAATGCCTTGAAGCCTTTTGAAGAATTCTGGCATAAATCCCAAGGCTTTCAACAGATAGACAAGGATTTACTGGTCCTGTAGCAGCACAGATTGCAACTTCATCAGGGAACAAAATTCCCTCTGTGAGTCAGTCCTGAATAGCTGATCATCACAATGAAAGGCCCTGTGGGGAGGCAGGAGCTTGAGGGTATGGGGTCTGCTGAGGGCTCATAGATGGTCTCACACTGACCAGGACCCTGGGGATGGGGCAGGAATGAGTGTTCAGTAGGGACGGCAAATGCCTCAGGGGTACGTGTGTGTGCTTCAGCCTCACTTGGTGAACAGGAGCTGGTGCAGCCTGCTCATGGGCTTGGAATCCAAGTACTGATCTCATCCTCCTGCCTTTCCACCCCAGTGGGACTCAGCTGAGACCTGCAGCAGTTGTCTGCTTGGCATTCAGCTGTGATGCTGGCTGCCTGCTGCTCTGTGTGCACTGTGTGTGCACCTGAGAGCTGCTGGCTCAGGAGTGCAGTATTGAGAGTTTCCTGTTTTCTCAGCTTAACCAAAGACATGACGGGGAAGGATGACAATTACCGAGGCCCCGCTGTGAGAGCGCTCTGCCAAATCACTGATGTAAGTGCTGCTTTTCCTTTGGGGCAGCCCTAGGCCCTTCACCTCTTCCTACTTCACCCCATCCCACCTTCAACTCTGCTTTTCGTGCCTTTTCATTTCCCCTTTCACACTTCTAACAGCTTTTCCATATCAGCTGTTGTTTCACTCTCCCTGCAGAGTACCATGTTGCAGGCCATCGAGCGCTACATGAAGCAGGCAATTGTTGATAAAGTGCCAAGTGTATCCAGCTCTGCTCTGGTGTCTTCCTTGGTATGTACTCCCTGAAGCACAGGCCTGAGGCTCTATCAAACTGGGAAGCAGTCATCTATGGTGGGACTGGACATCTTGATACGTAGTTTCAGGGTTGCCTTGTTTCTATTCCTGTCTTTGTGAACCGAGGGAGTGGTACTGACTTTGTGAGAGATCATCAACCTCTTGAGGCCGCCAGCCATCATGGCCAGGTCTCTGCATGTCGATCCCATGCTCTTCTATAAGTGGCTGCTGCCAGTACTCTCATGAGGAAGGCTCACTGCTTCTTAATAGGAGCTGCAGTTCCCGAAGTTTCCTCCATCCTTATCTCATGTGTTGTCTGTGGCTTCATCTCTCTCCAGCACTTGCTGAAGACCAGTTATGATGTGGTAAAACGCTGGGTGAACGAGGCTCAGGAGGCAGCTTCCAGTGACAATATCATGGTGCAGGTAGGAACCAGCAGCAGCTGGGAGTGTTACAAGCTGCTAGAGCTCAGCCAGCCACCTCTGGGCAACAGAGGGGACACAAGGGGTTTGTGACATTCTCTTTCCCTGCACAGTATCATGCTCTGGGCTTGCTGTACCATGTGCGGAAGAATGACCGCCTGGCAGTCAACAAGATGCTCAGCAAGTTCACACGCCACGGCCTCAAGTCACCGTTTGCCTACTGCATGATGATCCGAATAGCCAGCAAGCTGCTGGAGGAGGAGGCTGGCAGGTGAGAGGGCCCCTTTGCCATGCTGGAGGAATTTCCTCAGGTCCTCATCTTGCAGGCTCACTTGCCATCTCAAGAGGGCAGTTATTTCTGTCTTTGAGGAGCAGCACGCAGGTTCTATTCTCTTATTGTTGCATCCAAAAGCAGAGAAAATACATGATGCTTTCTCATTGCTTTGAGATGGCTTCTGTGAGTCTTTGTGTGCTTGCACACGGAATGTTTCTTGTTTCTCTGGACTGTTCTGCGTAGCTGTTCTTTATTGACATGTTCTACTTAATTTTCTCTTCTGTAATTATTTGTCCACCATGTATCCAGTGTGGCTTCACGGTGGATAAGAGTTGTGGTGTGTACAGTCAGTTCTCGGTGTGTGAGAGTTAAGGGAGATTGCCTTTAGCCTGTAAGGTAGAGGGTGTCTACTCAGAAGGCAGCCTGACTTTTAAGCAAGTTGGAAGTACAGTGTAATTACCACTGCAAAATCTGGGGGAAAAGTGGGTTTATGGCTGCTTTCACCTTTCTACAGGCTACTGCACCTGCCCTTCTCTGCTGCTGAATTCTTCATTTCTGTTAGTACTTTTGCTTTAACTCATTCTTTTGGGGTTTTTTGCCCCTTAGCCGTGATAGTCCCCTGTTTGATTTCATCGAGAGCTGCCTAAGAAACAAACATGAGATGGTGGTGTATGAAGCTGCATCTGCCATCGTTAACCTGCCCAACTGCACTGCCAAGGAGCTGGCTCCAGCTGTCTCGGGTAAGTGTGGTGCTCCTGGCCATGGTGAGGGAATTACAAGCCTGCAGTGGTGACAACTGCTGATTGCCCCGAGAAACAAGGACCTTGTGTAGTTTCGGGCTTGTAATGCTGTTGTACCCTATGTTGCTTTATGCTGCTGCTGCTGGGAGTCTGTGGTGTGTGTGAATAGCTTTGCTCCTATATAAAGGTATTTCGTGGTGTGTTCAAATGTGGGTTACTGGAGGGGTCTCTTTCTATTCTGTGAAACAAGGCTGAATTCTGGTAAATGTCTCTGCTTTAGGCTGAGTGTAACTGTGCAAGAAGGCAAGGTGTTGGGGTCCTTCCCAGCTCAGTCCAGTCCGAATGTTCTCCTGAGCTGGGATTGTTGGCAGGAAAAGAGGCTGTATGTCACCTCTCTGTTCAGAGGTGATGCCCTTCACGGGCCAGCCCTGGGAAAGGAGCAGGGTTTGCATGAAACGGAGAGCAGCAATTCACATTGACTTAATAGGACAGATGACAAAGTGGTGAAATTGGGTTTCACGAGGAGTGAAGAATAGCAGCACTGTGGAAAAAACAAGGGGGTCGGTAAGAGGTAGCTGTCAGCAGGGATGTGTGGCAAAGGGGACAACAAGAAGGGAAGAAGGTGGTAAATTCACAGTTGCTTCTTAAGCAACTACGTAGTTACCTTGTGCTTGCAGCTGTCTCTTCACTGAAGCTCTTGCCTTAGGCATGAAATGCTTCTCAGTAATAGAGTGCCTAAATCTCTGCCCTTGTTGGTTTTGCAGTTTTGCAGCTGTTCTGCAGCTCTCCAAAAGCAGCACTGAGATATGCAGCTGTTCGTACCCTCAACAAGGTAGGAGCCAGTGTCTTGGGAGTTCCAACAGTGCCTACTGTGGAGAAGGGCAGACTTCAGAAGAAAAAAGGGGCCAGATTATGTGGTGCTTTCATGTGAATAATCTCTGCCCTGGGCTACAGCCTTGCATTTCATTGCTTTATGAGTGGAATAAAACCTTGAAGAACACTACAGAAGGAAAAAACCCCAACAAACGAATAATTTTCACAGGTCTCCATAAGACAGTGTTACTGCTTTCCCTTTTGACCTTCCAATGGTGAAGGAGCTTTTTGTAAAACAGGGATCAAACCTTGATGCTGCTTCTTGCCTGTAGTCTTTGCTCCAGCTTTCCCTTTCAACTTACAAACGCTAAAAAAAAGTGTGTTGTGCTTCCATACACAGAGCTGTTTTGCACAACTAGTCTGACTGAATTTTTTGGGGGAGTTCATAGCTTTCTTTTCCTACTTTATAGAAGAGAAGGAGTTAAAAATAGCAAAAGATTGTTTATTACTACTGCTTCTCTTCCAGGAAGGGGTGCAATTCTGCAGGAAACAAGAGTTTGTTACCTTAATTCCAGATTAGCTGTTTGTCTGAGATGTCCCTCATGTACACTCCATTTATTTCTCTAGGAGTGGGTTTTGCCACCTGGGTCTTTTGCATCTCTTAAGTGATTTCCACTCTTCCTCCTCTGCTGTAGGTGGCCATGAAACACCCATCTGCTGTGACTGCCTGTAATCTGGACCTGGAGAATCTTGTGACAGACTCCAACCGCAGCATAGCCACCCTGGCCATCACCACGCTCCTGAAGACTGGCAGTGAGAGCAGCATTGACCGGCTCATGAAGCAGATCTCCTCTTTCATGTCAGAAATCTCAGATGAGTTCAAAGTAAGGAAGTGGGAGGAGGAGGAACACCCTGGCTCCCGAAGAAATCCCATGGTCTTTGTCCATGTTTGTGTGTGCACGCTGAAACCTGCATGGAGCTGCTTCCAGCAGCTGGGCCACTGAATACTTGGAGGGAAGAGAAAGAATTTGAGGCTGTTGGCCTAAGCTGTGCCTTGCACATACAGCACCCAGCTCCAATGTCACATGCTGTCTTCTGGGGAGATGCACTTTGAGAATCAAATCTCTTCTTTCTTCACAGTGGGTGTGGGCTTTTTTTTAGGGGCTGACCAGTGCATGAACATCAATCTCCTCCAACTCCTGGGATCATACCTCCTGACACTGCATTTGATAAGTAAAGACAAAAGTGAAGTTTCTAGGCTAGGGACCAGCACAGAACTGACACATATTCAGATAGTTTTTCCTGCCTGATGAAACAGAATTGTTTTTCACTCGCCCTGTGCTTCCTCCAGGTTGTAGTGGTGCAGGCCATCAACGCGCTGTGTCAGAAGTACCCTCGCAAACACGCCGTCCTCATGAACTTTCTCTTCACTATGCTTCGGGAAGAGGTAAGTTTGCAGGATAACTGTGTTCCTTGTTCATGCACATGAACGGTGGCCCCTGTAAGAGTCCAGCTTTTACTGGTAGTAATACTGTGCAGTGAGAACGTCTCTCTAAAAGGTTTCCAGTCTAACTGCAGTCTAACCCTAACCCAGCTGTCCACAATGGTTATAAGCATACTGACAGGCATATTTTTAGTGTGGTTTTCAAAGCAAGTGCAGGCAGCAGCAGATCTGTTGGCAGTCCATGTGTGTTCCACGTTCGAACCAGCTTTCTTTTATATTTTGACAGCAAATCCCAAGAAGTTTTGTCTTGTACACAAAGATTCAATAACAACCCGTTTATTGATGACACGGGACCACTTTTGTTCTGGTGTCTGTGCTGTGGCAGTGCAGGGATCACGAGTACCTGTAACCATTCTCTGCATTCAGTCAGACATGAATTGCAGAAAGACAGCTTTGCAGAGGTTTCCTGAGGCTGTTCCTAAATGAGCAAACATGCCTGCAACACAGCTGGCACCACTGCTTGCTCTGACATCACTTTCTGCCGATTACAGCCTCTCAGTTGGGAACAAACGGGAGCATCTCATTTTGCTCCTGTGAAAAACGGACCATTCTCCTTCCCCAGATTTTCTGTGGGTGGATGGTATCATTTTGAATGTAGTTTTGTACTTCAAACCATTCTGTTTTAAAGCTTTTTTTAATCCGAAGCAGCTCCGGAAAGATCCAAATGCCCTGCACTGTGCATGCAATTGGCAAAGGATAGCGTGCAGTTTAATCCCCTGGTGTGTATTGAGGACACTAGTAAATAATGTCTGAAGATAACCCAGCATTACTGGCATGTCAGATTCTAGGCTGTACCTGGGGTGGTACTGATTGTCTGTTATCCCAGACTAATGGGGCTATTTGCTGCGTCCTGCTGTGGCAGATATGATCCTTCATATACGTATTTCTCTTGTGATTCATCCTCAGATGTCTGGTGCTAAAGGGGAGAGGCTTGGGTTTTTTCCTCCTCCCATATGGCTGTTTTTAAGCACTAATTCTAGCAGCAGAGGATTTTGAAGGAGATGTAAACCCCTCAGGCAGATGGATTCTTTTACTTTCTTTAGGACTTGGGTTTTTTCCTTCACTGCAGCCATTCTGAAGGGAGCTGGCAAGAGAGCCTGAATATTACCTGGCCCTCTGGGTGTAAAGGTGGGGGCAGCATTACCTCCCTTCTCCTTTCAAACACAGATTAAAATCACGGCGTACAAGTGACCTTTTCAAAGGAAATTTTTAACTCTCTGGGTAGCTCAGACTCTCTAAAATACTTGGAGATTTCCAGCTGAGCAGTTCCCTTCTGCTCTTTAGGGCGGCTTTGAATACAAGAGGGCCATCGTGGACTGCATCATCAGCATCATTGAGGAGAACTCGGAGAGCAAAGAGACAGGCCTGTCTCACCTCTGTGAATTCATCGAGGACTGCGAGTTCACTGTGCTGGCCACTCGGATCCTCCACCTCCTGGGGCAGGAAGGGCCCAAAACCAACAACCCCTCCAAATACATTCGCTTCATCTACAACAGGGTCGTTTTGGAGCATGAAGAAGTCCGTGCAGGTGAAAGACAGACCTGGAAAACTGTCTGCACTAATGACAGACCTTAAGGAACTACGTATATATAGTGTGTGAACACCTCTGCTTTTGAGGGTTGTGAATTGCTCTAGGGCTGAGCAGATCTTTCAACACAGTAAAGACCCTGCAGAAGTATTGATGGAAGAGGTGGCCCAGAGCTGAGAAATGGGAAGGCATATGCACTGGCCCTGAAAGTAGAGGTTTGCAGGCACTTTGCTGTAATACCTCTGCCTCTTTCCAGTCACAGTAATGCTTCTCTAGTGTAGTATCTCTGACATTGCACTTAATCAAAGCCAAGAAATAGGTGAAACTTCAGCTGATTTTTTTTTTTTTTTTTTTTTGCTTTCTAATTCTGTTTTCATGACTTGTGCTACAGGTGCTGTAAGTGCCCTGGCCAAATTTGGAGCCCAGAATGAGGAGATGTTACCCAGTATCTTGGTTTTACTGAAAAGGTCAGTTGTACCTCAGAGCTTCTCACCATCCTGTGTGAAAAACGCTGTTTGCATGAGAGGTTGTTGGCATCCTCACACATGTCTAGTCTCCTCTAGCTGTGGAGCTGAGAAGGTGCAGTCTGTACCTGGAATTCTGTGATGGGATTACTGCATTCAGTACCACATAGTGGACAGGAGCCACATGTGGCAGATTATTGCTTTTCTAGTACAATTACTAGTAGATTGCTGGTTCTCTCCTGTGGCATGTTCTTTCTGGCCCTGTGAAATGGTTTAGTCACCTGGACTCATTCACATGGACTCTGAAGAATTTTTTCCACATTCTTCTCAGGTGTGTGATGGATGATGACAACGAAGTAAGAGACAGAGCCACCTTCTACCTGAATGTTCTGGAGCAGAAGCAGAAAGCCCTCAATGCTGGTTACATCCTCAATGGTACTGCAGGAAGCCTCAAAACAAGTCTGCACCTCTTTCATGGTGTAACTAGAGTTAAATTCTGTGGTTTCACTGACCTGTACCTTCCATCTGTAGGGTTGACAGTGTCCATCCCTGGCCTGGAGAGAGCTCTGCATCAGTACACCCTGGAGCCCTCTGAGAAGCCTTTTGACTTGAAATCTGTTCCTTTGGCAACAGCTCCTATCATCGAGCAAAGAGCAGGTGAGGAACAGTCCCCTGGATGCTAGTGATTCCCTGCATTGAGCTTGCTGGGAATTGCTGAGCTCCATCCTGTTTGAATTCTGTGGGATTACATTATCTGTAAAGACTAAGACCAGCAAATCTGTCTGCTCCCACATTAGTGTTTTAGTTTAGTCCAACTGCTAATAACAGTTGTAGCTGGCAATCCTCACTGTAGCTGCTGCAGTTCTAAAGGTGTTCAGAAAGCCCAATACAGCTGTCTAGTCTATATCAAGGTGAGAAATGAGCTCCCTTCCTTTCCTTAGTCAAATCCTTCTCCAGACATTGATCTCTGTTCTGATTTAGTTACTTCTTCACCTTCAAATCTTTTGTATGTTTGATTCTTTCTTTTGCAGAAAATGCCCCTGTTGCTGCAGTGAAACAGCCAGAGAAAGTGGCAGCAACACGGCAAGAGATATTCCAAGGTAAACTGATCCAAGGCCTCTCCTATGTTCATGCATGAGAACTCTGTAACCACCTCTTGCTGAGCCTGCCTTAGTCCCTCTGGCTTTCTCTCATCTTCCTCAGGGAGGGACATGGGCTCCCAACTTAAGGTCAGCTGTTCACTCCTGTGGGGTGAGGCTGCCTGCAGTCCTGTTCATTCTATCTTGCAGTAGATGTGGGCAAAGTATGACTCTGCCTTTAATTTTAAAAGTCCCTGGGGAGTGTTTATGGGTATTTCATGGATAGTTCCTTGCTGTAGCAGCTTCTGGCAGCTGAAACAAGCGCTTTGAAACTGCTAACACCTTCCTGTGGGTTGAGGAAGGCAATGGTTTGTGTCCTCTCTTTCAGAGCAACTTGGGGCCATCCCAGAGTTTCGGGGACTGGGCCCACTCTTCAAGTCTTCCCCAGAGCCTGTCGCCCTGACAGAGCTGGAGACAGAGTATGTGGTTCGTTGCACCAAGCACACATTTGTCAACCACATGGTGTTCCAGGTGGGTAGCTATGGGATGTGGTGCTGAAGATGCTTGGAAAATAATCTAAAAGCTTCATTGGGAAGAAACATCTCGGGGATATCTGTGTTAAAAGCAGGGCACTGCAGTGAGGAGTCCTTAGCTTCTTATCCATGCCCCCAGAGAAAATTAATAAGGGCATGTGTGTGTATGTGTGAACAATGCTTACAGGTACAGTTAAAACAAATCCAGCAAGCACTAGATGGGGCTGTTCTCACTGAGCAGTGGGCAAGGGGAGCTGTGCTCTTTCCTCAGGGTCTCCAGGCACATGGTTCAGGCATCCAAGAAGCTTACAACATGAGAAGCTAAAAAGGGAACCCAAGAAAGGGAAGCAGTAGGAGAGAGCTCTTCATCCTGTATGTTTTGTTTTAGCCTGTGTATCACAGGTGCTGTTTCCTGTACATCTTGGCCTTGGCTGTACATGTGAGATGTTAGGATTGATGTGTCAGCATCTTTGCCTGGGCCTCGGGGAGGTCGAGGTGCAGCAAGTCGTACGCTTGTGAGCAGCCATGTTTTGTACTTGGCCAGCTCCTTCCTCAAAAGCTCAGAACTGCTTACACAGACATCACAGGGGCTGATCTTTGTTTCTCTTGTCCATCCACCAGATGCAATTGTATGAGTTTAAGTGACTTGGCATTGCAGCCAGGGCAGAGTCTAATCAGAAAGTTCACACTTGCTGAAACTTGCTCAATCTATCCCAAGTTTGATTCATCTTCCCATCTGCTGTGGGGCACTGTGTCCCTGTAGCAGAGAGTGGGATGATGCAGTCAACACAGTACTTGCATTTCCATAGAGCAAAGAGTTAACCCAAAAATAACCATCGAGGACATTAAAGTCCCATACTGTCTGGTGAACTGAAACAAGCAGAAGCTGACATCCCTGCCCTTGCTGAATTTGTGCTCCTGCCTGGATTGCAGAGGGCAGGCATTGGGTTGGTGTGTCCTGGTTCATTTTAAGTGTTGTTTCTTTAAAAAAAAAAAAAAAAAAAGAGTTTGCTGGAGCACTGGATGCCCCCTCAGAGTTTCAGTTTCTCTCCTAAAGCATTTAATTGAGCAGTTTTTAGTCACAGGTGCTCTGTGATTACCCAGCTGATAGTGAGGTGCACTGGGGAAACACAAGGAGCTGGGGGGTCACGGGTTGACACCACAGTCCTACTCTGCCTAAGCTGAGTGTGGTATTAGATGAGCAGTGAGCAGCTTCAAGCTGTTGCTGCCTTCCTCTTCCCTGTTTAGTTTGACTGCACAAACACCCTGAATGATCAGATCCTGGAGAATGTCACAGTGCAGATGGAGCCAACAGAGGGGTATGAGGTCATTGGCCACGTACCTGCCAAAACCCTGGTGTACAACCAGCCTGGTACCTGCTACACGCTGGTGGCACTGTCTGAAGAGGATCCGACAGCAGGTAAACAGTTTGCACTCTGTTTTTTCCTGTACTGCTCATCCCCACACATTCTACCTTGCATCCTAGCTAGATATTTATAGCCTGTGTGTGGGTGCAGCCCTGAGTGATGCTAAGCATGACTTCTCTTTGCAGTTTGGGGGCTGTCAGGCCTCCCTTCTCCTCTCCTGGTTCCCTTGTGCTGTAGCACTGCCGAGTCAGGCTATGAGAGCTGGCAGATGAGCATTCAGCTCTGCTGAGTTGTCTCCCATGCACCCTGGCATGTCCTTCAGCCTGTCTTTATGTTAGATGAGTGGAGGCTGGTACTGTAAAAGTGCTGTGAGTCCCCAGATGCTCTGAGTAGCAAAGGGATATTTCAGACAAAGCCCTAGAATTTCAGGGTTGCCTGTTTGAACTGAACATCCCCTCATTTGCCACTGTCAGAACATGAACCAGGCCTTCCCTGTGCTTTGGTCTCCCTGGCTTGTGCTCTGGGACTGTTCAGCTGTGTGTATTGCTGCTGTTCACTCGGCAGTACCCATCTTCCTAGGGATGAGTCATCGCTTCCTCTCCCAGCCGAGTGCTATTAATCAGCTGCAGCATTGCAGTGCAAGATGGTTTCATTTCAGAGATGCATGAATCCATCCCTAGATACAGATCTTGCCTCTTCACAAGGTGCTAGTGGGACATATTTAGTTAGTGTATTCCCAACACAGCATGAGGTTCATCATTCATAGCACTTGATCTGCACAACCATCATGAGCCTGTCTTTATCACTGTTTGCTAGCTTAATATTACAAATAAACACCTTGTCCATGAGAGACAGAAACTGTCAGAGAGCCCTCTCTAGGTCACTGGCTGAGCCTGTGCTGCTGACAGTGACAGGGAGAACCCGGCTGCCCCAAACCTCCCAGCCCCTTCTGCCACAGGGGACTGTGGATGTGGTGGTAACATGAGCTTTGCCTTTGCCTCCACTCCTGCAGTGGCCTGTACCTTCAGCTGCATGATGAAGTTCACTGTCAAGGACTGTGATCCAAACACGGGTGAGACGGATGACGAGGGTTACGAGGATGAGTATGTGGTAAGGAGCTGGGCATGTACCTGATCATGGAAACTGCGGCCTATTTTGAGGGGGTTTGTCATCTGAACTTGGATCCTTGCAAGCAGTGATGCAACCACCGACACTGATGTGGGCGGCATCATGTGAAGAGGGAGTTCTCGCTGTCCAAGGATGCAGATGGGGGGTTGCAGAGCTTGCTTTATCTCATTTGAAGTATTCTGTTGGTCTTCAGATGGACACTGACTGTGCAGGATACACATGTTTTGGAAGCACCAATGCTGCAGAAGCACCTTTCTTCCTCAGAGAGGAAGGAATGTTGTACACAGCCTCAGCTTGTCCTGTTAGCTCCAGAGACTGTTTTCTATGCGTTGCCTGTCACTGCTGTGAATCTGATTAGAGGCACTGCTGTGCAGTGAGTCACTTGTCTTCCCAGGAGGAGTGGGGAGGTTTTTTTCTCAATGGAATGTGCAAGGTTAACCCCTCTCTCAGCTTCCCACCAGTCACCAAAGCATTTGAATGATATTTAAACAAACCCTTCCATGTGTTCCAACTGGAATCAGGAGGAGTTTCTTTTCCTGCAGTGGTTGCTGGAATGAATGCAGGCTGGTGTCTGGCCAGTTCTGGCACTGCCTGCCCTTTGATACACGCTCTGGGGGGACAAGCCCAGGTCTGCCTTGCACAAGTGCAGTCACAGCAGCAAGATAAGCCAGAAAAGCAAAACACAAGCTTTTGTGCATTTCAGGGAAGCAAGTGCTGCATCTGTGTGAACACAAGCAGCCATTTCTAAGGTTTTTCCTCCCTTCTGTTTTGGCCATTTGTCCAGTGCTTTGATCTCTTCCTGCTTAGAGCAGGAACCTGGTTTGTAAGCCGTGGAAACAGCATCACCAGTGCCTTTCTCAGGCTTGGTTGCTCAGCCAAGCAGTGTTTGGTCAACCAAACCAGAAGTGGAAGTGGAGGCAGTCTCCTGCATTCACCTGTGTCGTGGTTTGACCCTGGCTGGATGCCAGAGATTCACCTACAACCTCTCCTGGAGGAAAAAACTGGAAAATAAAACTGGTCACAGGCAAAAGCAAGGCAAACTACCACTGAAGATAGGTGAATTGGGTAATTCAGTCTAAAGTTCACTCTGAGGGCAACAAGACTAAGAACAATCATGTTTCACTTGAACCTCTTCTACTACCAGCTTGAAGACCTGGAGGTAACGGTGGCTGACCACATTCAGCGAGTTCTGAAGCCAAACTTTGGAGCAGCCTGGGATGAAGTGGGTGATGAGTTTGAAAAGGAAGAGACCTTTACTTTGTCTGCAATTAAAACCCTTGAAGGTAAGGAAAGGGCACGGCAGAGCTCTTACTGTTCCCTCTCACAGGCAGAGCCCAGAGGCCCAATCCAGCTCACTTCAGATCTCTCACAGAAAGCTTTTGCTCCCTTAACCTTTCACAAGCTTTTTGCCACAGCTGTTAAATGTGGAGCTACAGTTACTGTGATAACAAGTTAGTTCAGGTTTCAAAAAAACAAATGAGTGTTTTGGACCCAGTGGAAACCAGGCTGAATTGTGGGAGGCAAGAGAATATCTTGTTTTGCTCTCATACTTCACCCTCCCAAGCGGAAAGACCATAGTCCAGCTGTGAGTTCCCAGTGTTCTTCTTGAGGCCAGTAGGAAAAAAGGCAAAGAGCAGAAGACATGAAGTTGGTGAGCAAGCTGGTAGTGTAAGCTGCCTTCTGTTTCATCACGTATTAAAGAGTCCTTCTGTTTTTACTGAGAAGCCTGTGGAAATTCAGTCCTTTTGATGCCTTAGCAGGGTGTCCTTGTCCTGTAGCCATCTCTGTTCTCCTTTGCACAGCCCCTTGGGGTTTGAAATACCCTCCCTGAGGCTTTTTCAGGTCCTTTCTGAAGATCTGTGTATCCTGCTAGATATCTTCTTCCTTCTGCACTTCTCTCCAGAGAGGTGAACAGGCTGTGAGGGTTGTGCAGTAAGTTCAGCCAGCTGCACTCTTCTACTCTTCCTTGTCTGACTCATTCACCCTCTCTGTGTTGCACCTTTGCTATGTCAGATAACAAAACTCTCCGTTGGCAGTGGGTTTTTTGTGTGTTCCATTTACCTCCCTGGTAGCCTGCAAAACCACCATTCTGACCAATGTGTGTCCCACAGCACAATCAACATGAACCCTAACATGTTGGGAAGGTTTGAGTAACTTTCTGGTGCTCTTTGTGCACCCCTGTTAAGATGCCTGTGACATGGAGCCCATTTTATTTTTTTTTTCTAACAGAGGCAGTTAGCAATATCGTGAAGTTCCTGGGGATGCAGCCCTGTGAGCGGTCGGATAAAGTGCCAGATAACAAGAACTCTCACACACTCTACCTGGCAGGTGAGCTGTGGGGGAGCAGCAATTTAGGAGGTCACACAGATCTTCCTGTTGAAAATCAAGGCAAGAGTTTCTGATGGAGCCTACTGCACTCCTGGTTGGATTTGGAGGCTTGTTCCTGCCATGGTTTCTGTCTCTACTGTGTAGAGCAGCTGGTGTTGGGATCAGGGAGGGTGCTGTGGTGGGGAGATGTTGCATCAGCCCCAGGCTCAGCTGGGTGGAATTTGCTGTCTTAATGATCTGTGGCATCCTGGTTTGGAGCAAGTCTGAGGCAGGAAATATGGCAGCCTTGCCCAGCAAAACACACTATTAGCAAGGTTGGAAAAGACCTTCGAGATCATCAGGTCCAACGTATAACCCAACACCAATCCATCATTTAAACCATGGCACTAAGTGCCTAGTGCAGTCTAATCTTAAACACCTCCAGGGGCTGTGACTCCACCACCTCCCTGGGCAGCTCATTGCAGTGGCAAATCACCTGTTCAGTGAAGAATTTATTCCTAATATCGAGCCTAAATCTCTCCTGATGGAGCTTGAGCCTGTCCTCTTGTTGTGTCACTGGTAGCCTGAGAGAAGAGACCGACCCCCGCCTGACCACAAGTTCCTTTCAGGAAGTTTTAGAGAGCAATAAAGTCTCCCCTGAGCCTCCTCCAGACTGAACAACCCCAGCTCCCTCAACTGCTCCCATGGGGCTTGTGCTCCAGCCCCTTCACCATCTTCGTTGCCCTTCTCTGGACACTTTCTAGCACCTCGACATCTTTCTTAAACTCAGGGGCCTAGAAACAGATGAGTACCAGCGTTCTTGGATGAGTGCCTGGATCTCTTCTCACCTGGCGTTTATTTTACACTTTGCTTTCATGGATTTTACAGTACGTAGCAGGAGGCGCACTGCTTGAGGGTCCCTCCTGGGCTGTGCCTGTGGGAAACCTGCCCATGCCAAGCAGTAGTGTTCAGTTTTAGGATTGCAGAGGAGAGCAGCCTGCAACACACTCACCCCTTCCTCCCCCTCTGCTTTCCAGGTGTATTCCGGGGCGGCCATGACCTCCTGGTGCGGTCTCGTCTCGTCCTGACCGACACGGTGACGATGCAGGTCACCGCCCGCAGCGGAGAGGAGCTGCCCGTGGATGTGATCATGGCCTCCGTCGGATAAACGCCCCTTTCCAGGAGTGCCCCGACTCCGAGCCCCCGCGAGCAACGCTTCTTTCTCTGGCAGCGGAATAGGGGTCACGGTCACTACAGCAGCTTTTGTGTTCTCTGCAGTACAGCTGTACTCGTGGTTCTGTCTATAAAATCACCATGTTTTTAAACTCTGGCCACGCCACGCTTTGTCCCCGCACCGGAGCGTTTCGTGGCGGGCTGCCGTGACCGCCGCTCCCTTGTTCTCCTCTCCATGTCGTTCCAATAAAACCGTCTTGTGATTCTTCCTGGCTGTGTTGGGGGCGGGACCGGCGTTTCCGCGGCGCGGCCCTGCCCCCGGC
>WEKX01021840.1:860-23044 GCA_013390025.1 Pitta sordida | reverse complement strand
AGGGTCATGAAAGACTTTTCCTCTCATGAGAGAGAGAGAGAGAGAGGACTTTATGGAAGGGCAGAGGGATGGTGCCTACCCCAAATCTGGTCAGAAATACCAGCTCGCCTGGATTTACCCCTATCCCTGTTCCCCCTTTGTCTCCTGGTCAAAAAAAAGGAATATGAGATCTGTTGTAAGAGAAGGAGGGGTGGGGGGAAAAATATTGCCTTTGAAATGATGCTTCTCACATTAAGCTCTAATCTTGTTAGTTAATAAATAAATCCTTTATATTTCTCAGTTGTAGCTTGCCTTGTTTTGCTTGTGATAAGTGTTTTTCCAGGTTTTTTTTTTCTTCTGGGAGTGGTTGTGGGTGAATCTCTGGCATCCAGCCAGGGTCAAACCATGACAATATAACATATGACCTTACATGAACTTTCAGTGCAACCCACTGTCAGCTTAGAAAGCAGTGCTAAAGTGGCTTGATCATAAAGAATAACTTAAAATAATTCATGAAAGCCATATTTCAAAAAGATTTTTTTGTCTGTCAAAACAGATCCCTCAGGGAACTTTGATGTACATGTTAATATTTATAGCACTACAATATAACACCTATCCTACTGGGTTATATGCTAGTTGAAACATCAAGGTTAGACTACAACATAAAAATGTGATATGGGATATACCTATAATCATGCAAAGCCTCATGACATCTAAAGACTCAAAAGAAAGATGAAACACAACTTAAAGTAAGATCAGATAGAAATAATAGTAGTTAGAACTGTTCTATAACACTTTACTATTTGTTAAAGAGGCCTGTCCTTTGGCTATCATATTGGCCATGAGAGTCCTCAACATCTTCTCGTAGACCTGTTTGGGCGTCAGAGATTAAAAACAAAACAAATAAGGAAAAAAAGTATAAACCAAAGCAACAACAATAATAAATGCTGTTATGTATTTCAGTCTGTCATTAAAAGATTACCCTATTAGAATTTTCAAATGAATCTTTAAATGGTAATAAGTGAAAGCATCTATACAACAGAATACTTTATCAAAAGGTTCACTCATTTCACTCCTTCAGATCTCCAGATCAAATCGTTCAGTTCACACCAACTACACAAGAAAAAACAATGAATTTGAGTCTAAATTCTTTTTAGTAAAATGCCATAGTCTGTATGATGCAGCTTATCAGTTTTAGTGATCAAGTCCCTTCTTCTTCTTTTTTGGATCGGTATCTGTGGTCAATATATATGTGATTATTAAAACAAACTGCACTAAGTGATGCAATTTTTAGCTATCTTAGACCAGACAATGTTAGCCAATTACAGATCAGAACTTTTTGAGGAGACGCTGTTTTTCCAGTTGTAATTTTTATTAAAATTCACCCCACTCACAAAGGTAAGAGTTGAGAGATTTGAGAAGTCTTAATCCTAAAAGTCATCATGACAGCTATCTTCACAACAGATAAACAGTATAGTCATAGATAGCAGTATTTTAATCAGAGAAAACAACATTAACATATGTTATATCACCCTATTCATGTGAAAGTCTGGCTCAGTTTATGTTAGCCTCTCACAGTCTTACTCAATTTCGTTTTCCCTTTAACTAACAAGTTTTACTTCCAATAGAAAGTAATATGCTTTCTTTCACTTTTTCTCTGTTTCCTTTAAGGGATGAGTTTAGAAGTTTCCAATACATAAAAGTTGGCCAAAACTATCCTGAGCTGTTACTCCTCTTAGTTCTCTATAATAAATTATAGGTAGGGTCTACCATAGTCATCAATGTTCAAAAAAACTTTGAATGAGGTACTTTCTACCTCAAGATAGAGTTTCGTGAGGAATCATGTTTGCAACTTGTTATCTATACCTTAGAAAGAGAGGGAGACAACTACTAACATTATTTACCTAGGATAATTATTTTTCTTACTCTTAAAAAAGTACTTGGACAAAACCAGTCGTATTGCAACAACAATTCAATAAGAATAAATACTGAACAAGAGTTATTACCACTATTCATTACTCTAATTTCATTATTTATTTCTTAGTGGGAGGCTTCATAGTCCAAATTCAAAAGGAAGACAAGCAGAATTCATTAAAAAAAACCCCAAAAAACCACAAGCTACTATAGTGAAAACTTATTAGGGATTGCGTCCTCAGTAAAAAATCACTTTGACTGTAATTTATTCATGAAAAGACAGAAGTCAACTTTGGTAATTTCTGTTTATATTTTTGTTATGAGACGTTTCTTCCATTTGATTTTCTGCTCATTCATCCAACATATCTAAACATGCCTGGGAGATATTGTCTGTTCAAAATTTTTCATCTTGACATGGTGGGATATTTCATCTTTCTTCTCTGAAAATATAGTATAAAAATATCATCTGGAATGGCAAGAGTATTAACAATAAGACAAATCTATATATAATACGGAAATTCCATGTAACTTTGTATTCTTTCTCAGCAGTCTGATTAGTTGATGATTTCTTTCTTTTATGTATTCATCTCTTTAAACCAGTCTCTCTTACTGTAACCCTTGAGAATACATCCAAGAAAAGTCAAGCTTCTATGCTGTTATTGGATTAATAACTAAAAGTTTAATGACTTTAACTGAAGGATTCACTTTGGTCTCTTTCCCTCCTAGCCTGGCATACACTCATGAAAGCAATCTTAAAGGTGAAAACCAGGAAGAGTAAAATGAGAACAGCTGAGGATACACCATCTTTTTAGAGTGTGGTAGAACAATAATCACAGAATCACAGAATCACAGAATATTATGAGTTGGAAGGGACCCACAAGGATCATCTAGTCCAACTCACCATCTAACACCCGTACAGAGACCGAGAGCACATCCCAGAGCGTAACACCAACCTAGATGCCTCACAGCCTAGCAGGCCACTTTGAGCCGGAAGGGGCCCAGGGTCATCCAGCCCTACACCCCCCAGCTAGACCATGTCACTAAGCTCCTCGTCCAGTCTTCTCTTAAACACCTCCAGGGATGGCGACTCCACCACCTCCCTGGGCAGCCCATTCCAATATGCAATTACTCTCTCTGTGAAAAATCGCTTCCTAACGTTAAGATTAAACCTCCCCTGGCGTAGCTTGAGGCCGTGCCCTCTCGTTCTGGTGTCGTCAGCCTGGAAGAAGAGGTCCACACCCATCTGGCTGCAACCTCCCCGCAGGTAGTTGTAAACAGCAATGAGGTCCCCTCTGAGCCTCCTCTTTTCCAGACTGAACAGTCCCAGTTCCTGTAGTCGCTCCTCATAGGGCCTACCCTCCAGTCCATTCACCATCCTCGTTGCCCTTCTCTGGACCCTCTCAAGCAGCTCAACATCTCTCTTAAACTGGGGAGCCCAGAACTGCACACAGTACTCAAGATGAGGTCTGACCAGCGCTGTGTAATAATGCAGGAGAGTCCTATAATGTTAATGTCCTATAACCTAGGCAGGTTAAATATGTGCGTACATCCTGAGGACAAGGTCTCATAAGCTGAAGTTTAAGGAGTACTCAACAGCAACAATTTTTTCTACAGCTGTTCTATACTACACAAGGAAAATACACAACTTCCAGTTAAGAAATTTGGCATGTAAAGAAACAGTGCAGAGGGGTAGATATAGAAGTTCATTAACAGTCTTTACAAAACTGAGTCCTAGTATTGTCTGCTCAGGTTGAATGTCACATTTTTCTGTGCAACTCTGGGCACAGTTCAAAACCATTTTTTTTTCTTTTTAAAATATAAGTTTCAGAGTTACATAAGAGTTGTGATCTCTGGCTTGGAAGCTGGTACCATACAGCTTCCTCTGCCTGCTGTTCTGGTAACCAGTGCCCAGTCCAAATGAAAATCAAAAGAATACTCCCTCATTAGGATGTAATCCACCCTGAAATGTCACTATTGTGTTTTATATTCGAACCTTCAGTGCCTGATGATTCTGAAACAATTTTCCATTAAAAAAATGATATTCTGTTCACATTTCTTTCCCTGTTGTTTTTGAAAGGATTCCATTTGTACAGACTTCAGAGTACAAAATTCATAGTGATGGCCTTACACAGCAGACAACATGGATCTGAAAAGTGTACTAAAATGCAAAGAGCACAGCTTTTACCTGTGTGTGCTTCATTTTCTGTTGCCCAGATAATTTGTCATTTTTGGTGGTTTTAGAGAAAAGAAAAAGAAAACTTTAAAAAAAAAAAATCCCAAAGCTTATTGTGTAGAAACAATGTACACCAAAATATATGTGCGTGTGAAGAAATTACTGATAGCTAGGAATCACATAATGCACTTCATATTTTGGCCAGGCAGTATTTTTTTAAAAGAAAAAGAAGTGTTTCTCCCTTTTCACAGAATCAAATAACATAATAATAACATTTCTTTCATATAGAGACTTGATATCTTACTATGTAAATTTATGTAATACAAAGAAACAAAAATATCACAGATGATTAATAGGAGACATTTTTTATGAGAATGGTTTTGATGTAATTGAATCTGTTGCCCTGGACAATTTATTTTATATAAAAATATATGTATGCACACACATATTTAATTCTTGATCCAATGTTCTTCATCTGTAAGAAGTAAGCATACATTAGAAAAGAAGACAGAGGTGTTGCAGATCTTGATTAATCATTTATGCAAGTACCAGATAAAACACAATATTAGAAGCAGCCAAGTATGAATACTAGTTTCAACTACTTAAACTAAAATCTCAAGAAATTGTAATATATATTATTAATAATAATAATATTTTCACAACTGAAGCAAGCTATTTGCATAATGAAACTCTAAGCTGGTTTTTTAATTATTATCTCCCAGGTGTGATTTAATATTATGCATATATTATGGATTAACATAAGAAAGATTAATGATTGACAGTTCAACTGTGGATGATTTATTATTTTGAAGTAACTGAGACAAAAAAGTTATTTTACTTTTTTCTTTTTCAATCAGAGTTTCCTTTATACCTTTAAGTACTTGATGTAGATGAAATGCACATACCATTATTCTAGTGGTATTTTAGATATACATCACTATAACTGTTTCAGACATGCATACTGCCTGAGATAAAGGACAGTAATTTCCCAATATGAGTTTTCTTCTTTCTTCTTGTTTTTTAACTATTATTTAATCTATGTGCACCAGCACCACTTGCTGTCCAGAACATTAAATATTTTTAGAAAAGGTGGGGGTTTTTTCCCCCCTTGCTTCAGAAAACTGAAAAAACCCATTGAATTCCTTTTAAAAAATACGTATTTATAGTACTCTGCTTGTAATGGGAAGAGATTAAAGACCAAAAATAGTCTTTAGTTTTCAGTTCAGTATGTATTTTCCAATAGGTTTTATTAAACACGTGTATAATTTTAAAACAATTTTGTGAAAAAGTCATATTGCAAGGTAGCAATATAGAGAAAAAAGGTTAATCTTGAAGATTCTTGGCCTTAAATACTGCTTTTACAACTCCAGTAGTAACATTTTTTTTTAAAACAAGAAAATGACCCCTTTATCCAGAAACCTGGAAATCATACATACATATATTAATTTACCAGTTTTACCAATTTTTATTCAAAGACTTTGTAAATGGCTAAAGCACAAATGTGAAGTGTATCTTACAAAAAAGTGTTAATTTCCACATTTTTACAGGAGGAAAATGTAACATTCTGTATTCCACTCCCTATTTCAGTCTGGAAACTAAGCATTTCTTTTTTGGTTTTGGGTTTTGTTTTGGTTTGGTTTTTGTTGTTGTTGTTGGTTGGTTGGCTGGTTGGTTGGTTTAATTTTTTTGAGGTTTTTTTTGAGGGGGTTGAGGTTTTATATGAAAACAAAAACTTCAAAATTTAAGCAAAGAGACCACTTTGGGGGCAAAGCATTAAGTTTATTTTAGTTTTAGGGTAGGAAAACAGGGTCCGATAAACCAGAAAGAAATCACTGAGGAATTTCTAACTATGCTGTTTCAACATTATGACAGATCATAGGATTAACTTTGTAGACAAACAGCTGCCTAAGGGTCATCTGCTCTACAAATATTTGGGGAGTTCTACACTGAACAGACTCTAGATTAGATGTGTGCCCATCAGCATCCAGCATACTTTAGTGTACTCCCAGAACATATTTTCCCTTACATCCATCCTCATGCAACCCTGTCAGTCCTTACTGAGATGGCCTTGTGATATGAGCTCAAACACAGTAATGGGGCAGACCAAGAGATGCACTTTTACACTGCTGTTGTAATACAAACTAAACATTAATACAGATGAAGTGCTTGTGACTGTTCTTAGTCTAGTTTTTCAACAAGATTTTGATTTTATTTTTATTGTCCAAAGGGGAATGGAGCTGGTGAAGAGTCTACAGCACAAATCTTATGAGGAGCAGCTGAGGGAACTGGGATCCAAAAGGGTCATCAGGTATTGGAATGGGCTTCCAGGTCAAGAGATTGAGTCACCATCTCTAGAATTATTTAAAATATATGATGGTTAGGGTCGTGGTTTATCGGTGGATTTGGCAGTGCTGGGTTAATGGTTAGACTTGACAATTTTAGAGGTCTTTAAAAAAATTACTTTATGATTTTTAAAGATGGTCAGATTAAATACTATGTTTTACAGTCATTAATGTTAGGTTGTTTATTGTTTTGAGGGTTTTTTCCCCAAATGTATCACATGATCAACTAAAAGATTACCTTTCCCCTTAAAAAGGGGGGTTTTTTTCTTATCTTTTATCTCTGTCTTGTGAAATGGCAATACTTATCACATAAATTTAAACTAATATGTCATGGCTGTATTTACTATTCTAACACTGCTATTTACACAATTACTAGTAAAATCAGTAATTTTTTGCTACTATTTTACTCCAGGATATTGTTTCAAGTTCAGTCAGCTGTACTTTTTCAAACATTCCACTGGTATATTTTGTGTGTCTTCCTTTTGGTGGATTTTGTTCAGTAGTGATTTGTATTTACTACCAACTTATGTATGAAAATGTTGTGCAGAACTATGCCCAAGACAGATCTCTGTGGAACATCATAGAAAAGAAAATTTAGTAATAACTCATCTGTCCATTAAGCAACTGAGGTGTAGCCAGCTGGGTGTTGGTCTCTTCTCTCTGGCTACCAGTGATAGAACAAGAGGACACAGTCTTAAACTGCGTCAGGGGAGATTTAGACTGGACATTAGAAGGAACTTTTTCACAGAGAGGGTGATCTCTCAGTGGAATGGGCTGCCCAAGGAGGTGGTGGAGTCACCGTCCCTAGAGGTGTTTAAGAAAAGGTTGGATGAAGTTCTTGGTGGCATGACCTAGATATTAGGGTAGTGTGTTATAGGTAGGATGGTGTGTTGGTAGTAGGATGGCAACAGGTTAGGTAACAGGTTTGGCTAGATTAGGTAATAGGTGATAGGTTGGACTTGATGATCTCTACGGTCTTTTCCAACCTTACTGATTCTGTGATTCTGTGATTCCGTGATTCTGTGATCATCTACTTGTGTGAATCAATCCTTCTATTAGGACATCATATGATATTAATTATTCATATAATTTTAATTCTATTTACCAAATCTATAATCTTATTAGGGCTGACAATGAAATCAGACTTGTTTGGTAAGATCTAGATTCCAGTAAATCATGTTGACTACCAATAATTATATTCTCACAATTTAATTCATTACAGTTTAAAGTTTGTATTAGTTTGTGTCCAGTATAGTCAGGAACTTATTCCAACACCTTTCCACACAAATCCCAGTGCTCTTCTGTGAAACTGGTCCTAACTTGCTCATATAAATTTGTAAGCAATATGTGGGTTTACACTCAAAATTTGGTAGATAAGAGGTTTGGTAAAAGAATAGCACAAAGTCAGTTTTTGCAAATGAAACTTAGCAGAGGAATGAGCTGCTGAGTTTTCTTCTCCTATTAGCCACTAATTGCCTCCTTTATGGCATAAACTGCAAAAGGTTTTTAAGAATACTGTAATTCAAAAGTCAATTAGAGACTCTGATCATTTAGGACAACTTAAGAAATAGGCACTTGCAACTGTCCACAAATGGCTGCTGTTGTAAATTCCGTTTTCATTAGAGATCAAGCTGGGAAGGTCATAACCAGCTGAGTCACAACCAGTATTTCTTAGAACAACTTCCATTTATTAAGCTGCTACTAATAATGGAATCCAGCTGTTTTTATAAATCATAATCACTAATAGAAGAATCTAATTAAATCAGCTGAAAAAAGATATTCATATAATTCCCCTTGATATACAGTTTAAAGACACTGCTACAATCACTGCCAAAGTTTGCTGTAGCTCTACTTAGATTTCCACAGGCAGAAGCCACTCCAATGCAATGTTGTTCTAAGCAATACCATCACAAGCAATAAAACTAAGCAAAAGAGAGGGTCTTTTCATCAAGATCAGAAGGTCTGCTTTTTGAATACACCACACCACGAACTCATCATCAGAAGGCCATGCACCCAAAACAGCAGAAAGATGAAAGGAAGGTTATAGCACACAGTATTAACCTGCCAGGAAAAATAACTTTAGTCATATAATTGTGTATTTTCCAAGCTTACATTGAAAAATATAAAGAAGAAAATAAAAAGCAAACTCTCTGAACAACAACCTTGCCTAATGTTTTTGGAG
The DNA here is from genome assembly GCA_013390025.1 of Pitta sordida. NCBI lineage: Eukaryota > Metazoa > Chordata > Aves > Passeriformes > Pittidae > Pitta > Pitta sordida. The sequence continues at coordinate 14,454 of WEKX01021840.1, read as the reverse complement.
GCTGGAGTAAGTTACAGACTGAAACAAAGGACACCCCATTAAGACCTATAGACTTTTACACAGTATTTAAGTTTCTGACTAAAAAAAATACAGTTCACTATTGTCAGCCAAGATGAATCAAACAAAATCCTCTGTAAAAAACACAAATCTTCTCTCTCAGTTTGAGACAGTGAGAGGTGTTACTTATCACTACTGGACAGAGAGATCATTAGAGATGCAAAACGTTTTATTAAAAAAAAATAAAAATGTAAGTATATGAATATGGTACCACTAACAGGGAAATAAAAATGTAACTGAAAACCAGGGTCCCTCATGGCCCCAAACAACCCCAATGCACTGGGACTCAGACCCACACCAGCCACCAACACTCCAACCCCAAAAAGGGATTTAAAAAACCTGTAACAAAAAGATTCAAGCAGCAAGGAAGAGTCCAAAGTCTGCCATTTGTCGGTGGGATGGAATAAGATGCAGTCTTTTGTTGTTGGAATATGGGTCGGCCAAAATACCAGGAAGGTTGAAGAATTCCACAGAACAGCTGGATCCAGCACAAGACCTCGATGGCGGAGTCCAAAGGAAGGACTCACAGAATCACAGAATACTATGAGTTGGAAGGGACCCACAAGGATCATCTAGTCCAACTCACCATCTAACACCCATCCAGAGATCGAACGCACACCGCAGAGAGGTGAACATAAACCTAGTTCCCTCACAGGTGCACAGGCCACTCTGAGCCAGGAGGGACCCACAGGACCATCAGCCCAACATCCCCAGCTAGACCATGTCACTAAGCTCCTCATCCAGTCTTCTCTTAAACACGTCCAGGGACGGCGACTCTACCACCTCCCTGGGCAGTCCATTCCAATGAGCGATCGCTCTCTCTGTGAAAAACCTCTTCCTGACATTCGAGAGCGGCATCCTAGAAGTGACAACTTTTTAAAAACCTCTCTACCTCCTCCCACCATTGTTCCATCTCTGCCCAATGGGGGCAGCTCTGAGACATCAATCTCATCTGCCTCCCACTATCTCTGGAAGAGACTCAAGTCCACATCACATCATGGCAGCCCCCAGCTGCATCCCATATGCTACTGCCGGCCCGGCGGGGCCCAGCACCCATCAGCCCCCAACAGTATCAACACCCACCTGCCACCAGCAGTGGGGGTTCCCCCCGGGCCAGGTGGGGTTGACCCCTCCTAGACCACGTGCATGCTCTGGCTGAGCCAGAGGGCTCCAGGAAATACACCCCTGTACACCCCTGCTCTCCTGCAGGCTAGCCAGCTAGCAGCACCCAGCAGGTGGGGTGGTGGGGGAACAGCAGGAGCCAACACACCTGCAGCCACACTACCCATCCTGGCATCCTCCGATTAAAGAAATGGCTGCCTGAGTTCACCCCAGGAGAAAAAATGGAAAAAATTCAAAACAGGTACATATTGTAAATATGTCAAACACTAACCCATGAGATTTTCCTGGACAGACAATTTGGACATGCATATCCCGATGCTCGTGCCCATATAAGTGTAAAAATATGTATTTGAATGAAAAAATCTGTGTGAGAATAAATGTGATTTCATATCTGTGTATCTGACATTAACTTTCTAACACAATAAGATCCGACTAGAGGAGTTCAGACTTCTTGCTTTCCCTGTGTTCAAAACTAATGTGCAACTTTTATGCTGGGTTAGGAACTGGTTGGAAGGACGAGCTCAGAGAGTGTTGGTGAATGGTGCAACATCCGGCTGGCACCAGTCACCAGTGGAGTCCNGCTCCCCAGTTTAAGAGGGATGTTGAGCTGCTTGAGAGGGTCCAGAGAAGGGCAACAAGGATGGTGAAGGGACTGGGGGGCAGACCCTAAGGGGAGCGACTACGGGAAGTGGGGTTGTTCAGCCTGGAGAAGAGGAGGCTCAGAGGTGACCTCATTGCTGTTTACAACTACTTGCGGGGAGGTTGCCGCCAGGTGGGTGTGGACCTCTTCTTTCAGGCTGGCGACACCAGAACGAGAGGGCACGGCTCTTTCATGGCAATAGGATTTATCTCATCTGGTCCCTTGGATTTATGAAAATCTAAGCAGCGCAGCAAGTCTGTAACCACCTCCTCCTGGATTACAGGGGTTTTATACTGAACACCTAACGCATTCACCAGTTTAGAAGTCCAGTTGTCCTGTAGGCAATCTGTCTTGCTCTTGATGTTCACTGTTGCAATCAAATGGTGATTATATGTGATACATTGAGCCCCTGCTATTTGCAAGCTTCAGTATTTGCGGGTGATTTTTCCGCGAGATGTGCAACCTCGGCGCATGTCCAGAATGTACCAGGACCCCAGCTGGCTCAGCCCCCGGTCTCACAGTTCGCTCTGCGAGCACAGCTGGTCCTGCCCTCCCCCTCCCCGCCACTCACAGGGAGAGCACAGAGGGCCCCATCTGCTTACAAATATGTAAATTGGTCCCAGCCGGGATCTGGCACGCCACTCTCAGGATGCATTTAGTGTAAATGTGTGTTTTTGCACGGCTGGAATTGTCCTCCACCGGGCTACAAGATGGGGTGACGGGACTGCCATTGTGTGTGTGCCATTGTGTGCCAGGGGCCACACCTGTCACTCAGCCAGCTCTCGCCGCCTTCCCCGCTCTAAGGTACCGGCTCGGGGCCGGGCCCACAGCTCCGGGTTCGCCCCTTGCCCCTCTCCCCTCACCCGCCTCCGCGTAACACAGCCAGGCAACTGAGACAAGCCCTGCTCTCAGGACCATCCTCCAGATCTCTGAAACACCTCCCGCGATGGTGACTCCACCACCTCCCTGCACAGACCATTCCAATGAGGGATCACTCCCTCTGTGAAAAACCTCTTCCTAACATTCAGTCTAACCCCCCCCTGGCATAGCCTAAAGCCATGTCCTCTTGTTCTGGTGCTGGCAGCCTGAGAGGAGAGATTTACACCCACCCGACTTCTACCTCCCTTCAGATAGTTGTAAACAAAAATGAAGTCACCTCTGAGCCTCCTCTTCTCCAGGCTGAACAGTCCCAGTTCCTGTAGTCACTCCCCATAGGGCTTGTCCTCCAGTCCTTTCACCATTTGTGTTGNAAGCTTACCATGGGAAACCATGTCAAAGGTTTTGCTAAGATCCAAATACACAACATCCACGGCCTTGTTTTTGTCAACCAGGTCAGTCACGAGATCATAAAAGGAGATCAGGTTGGTCAGGCAAGACCTACCTCTCCTAAATCCATGCTGACTAGTTCTAATATCATGATAATTTTGCAGGTAAAAAACCTTGTATTCTAGTCCTGAATGGTAAAAAAAGTGGATGCTAGCCAAAACAAGGGGAATAAAATGTGAAACATCAGAACCAACTGGACAAAGACTTTATGGCAAAGGGTAAATTTATGATTTACTGGTGAAGGGATTGTCACGGTCCACCCGGCTAGGCTGGACACATGATGGTTTGTTTGCAGGATCTCAGAGTGAAAAACAAAATTCAGAGAGAGGGTTTAGCTTTGATCAAACAGTGAAACTTTATTATGTGCCTGTAGAAATAGACATTGATTGGATTCCAGTGTACCCTTGAGAAGAGACCTTGGCAGATGTGTAAGCTAAAGCATACAAATAAACAACTACTGCAGAGCTTTCTCATCATGGAAAACTCCACGTTGGAGCAGACGACGGAGCTGTGAAGGTCTACCAATAAACACAGTGTAAACACATGTGCAGTCAATTACAATAGCCTTCTGATTCTTTAACTGTGTGTATCTAGTGTCTATAGCAAACAATAGAGGCATTTTTACCCACATCAAGTGTGTGAGTGTGTTGCTTTTGTCCACCCTTGCCACGACACAGGTTAGTATGCCAGACAGCAGAAAAAACTCTCTTGATGAGTGCACTGTGTCTCTATGGCAGCATTAGCTCTGCTTGAGTCAAAGATGGGCCTTTTGAATAGTGTGTTCACTTTTTGCTGAAATCTCACCCTGTGTTGCCTGTCAAAGATTCATTCCTTTGTGCCTGACCTACTCAAGCCTCTCCAATTCGTATATTGTCCTCAATTCATGTACCTCTCACGCTTATCTCCCAGCATGTTTTTTTGAAAGGCTAAAGCAACTTCAGTCTTTTAGTATCATGAAGATGACAACACCAGTTCAGAAAAAAAATCTATTTATGTAGTACAATACCAAATACTCCATCCTTGCATGTTAAAATAAGATCAGAATTATGTAAATACCAGTTATGTCTATATGTTGCAAAACATAAAGCATTGAGGTGTGTGTATTTACCTTCAAGAATCATCTGCTTCTGGGCTGAAGGATGATTTTCAATTAAGTCTGAAGAATTAACTGGTTTTATTATATAACTAATTCTTAAGATCCACAGTACTTTAAATTGTTATCCTTCTATCCTCTATCCTACATTAACAAAATATAGTAATAAAATAAGAAGAATGAGACTTGTTATTACTAAATGACCCAGTATTATCCCTCAGATCACCCTGAAAAATTCTTAGTTGAAGTGCATGCTACATTGTCATTAGGATGTAATTACAAGAGAGAGTCAGAAGAAATAGGTGTTTTGAATTTTATTTATAAAAATGGTTTTTTTTATAAAGTAATTAAATACCTGCGTATTATAGATTATGGCCTCTTTGTGTATGTGTGTTTCAATTCTTTTTTAATGGTGAATTTGGTTTTGGTTTACCACATGGAACCACAAAAAAGAATATCTCACATCCAGGCAGTGGTGTAGGAGCTCTTTCATTGTATGTATTTATTTAGTTGATGTAAGGGATATAGATGAAGAGAAGTCACAGTAGCCACAACCCCTTAACTCAGCTGTATCTTAGGAGCCATATGCTAATGAGAGCTATGCAAACTGATCATACCAGCCCAACTACATTTATCTTCTGATTGACAATATACAAATCCATTTATGTAGAATGTTTGTATAGAATTTTCATATAGCCCTATGCATATACATTTATTTCATCTAGCTGAGCCATGTCTACACTATAATAGCTAAATAGAAATGTGATCTATTAATCTTGAAATGATCTCTTGTGTAATATGACAATCATTAAAAAGGTCCCAGGTGAAAATCTAGAATTCAGAAATTATTTACCTAGCTGAAATTGACAGATATTAACATTGAGAGAGTTCTTTCCAAATGCCCATGAACAAATTAAAATTTAGCCTTTACATTAATGAATTATTCTGAACAATCTTTCTACTTTAAAATAATTCTGCTACATTTTAGGTGTGTGTAATTTTCATTTCCAATAGAAATATTCTGTTCAATGAAAGATTAAAATTTACAGGGAGCCCAAAAGTCATCAGAATCTTAACAAAATCAATGAACTTTGAACAAGAGCATACAAATAAACTTTTGATCAGTTCAGTGACTACAACTCTTCCATTTAAGAATTCTCCTTAATATTCTGCCATCTGAACTCTGACACATTTACATTTTCCATTATGTCTGTAACATGGGAAATATGCCATAACTGAAATAGTCTCAGGCCATAGAGTTTAGTGAGAGTAGGAAAGATTCTTCTTTATTCTGAATATTGTTTTCTATCTGCATCCTTCATCAGGCTTACAATTTTGCACAAAGTCTCAGGTGTAGAAAATGTTTACATTTTTAGATTTACACACAATCATCTGAGTTATTCTGGTAAAACTGCTTTTATACATATCTGGAATCCTCTTAGTTCTTAAATTATGCTACGCAGAAATTATATTGTGCAGGGAACTCCTTACCTCAAATCCCGTCTTCAAAAATAAAGCTTGAATTTTGGCTGGGGAATTAATTTATGACACTGAAATTCTACGGAAATCTATACAAATCTAGCAAATTACAAAACTCTGAAAAATAAAATTTCCTCTGCTTACTGAAGTTTTGCTTTAATTTATTCGTACGTTTGAAAGAGATCATTCACACTGCACAGGTTTCACTGGTTATCTATGCACGACTTTTTTTACTCTGGTCTTAAATATCTGGGGTCCACTCCCAGAAAAATGAACTAAAATTAACTAATAGTGTTGTACCTACTACACTTTCACAGCAACCATCTTTCTTTCATTAGCATATGAGGAAGAAGAAGAAGCTAATGATTTAAATAACAAGATGACAAGTTGCAGATCAGAAAGCAAGTAAGCCAATACAAAAGTACTCTGTGTCAAAAGGTAAAATACACACAGAATCACAAAACATTCTGAGTTGGAAGGGTCCCACAAGGATCATCGAGTCCAACTCTTAAATGGCACCACTGCCTCCTTGGCAGGAATCGATTCCCCGGTCACTCACATGAGAGGTGCGGACACTCACCACTGCACTAAAGTGGATTTCCACATTGCTGAAATGGTGAGAGCAGTTGGACAAAGAACACAAAGCTGAATGGAGGAAGGTTGAACATAAATTTTGGGAGGATAAGATACATACTAGAAAGCCTAAGAAAGATTGAAAACACTGGGAATTAGGGCAGATAAAAAAGCTGAATTGAAAGACAATAATGATGACAAAACAGAAAAGATGACAGTAGAACTGGCAATAACTGAGGAGAGGATTTAAAAAAAAAAAAAAAAGACTTCTGAAAATCTAAAGAAAGATGGAGAGAATAAAGAGGAATATACAAATTAGACTATGGTAGTGAGGAAAAAAGTATATTTAAAGATAAGGTCAGACGGAACAACAGGAAAGAGCAACTGGATTTGAGTGTGAAGAGAATTTAGAAAATGACAATGATATCGAGTTTGGATTAGAAATGTTTTGTCAGTAATAGAGAACTAGTCCAGGGGTGGTAAATACCCAATAAATGAGGTAAAAAAGTGCAAGAAAAGGAATGCAAAGCTGGTGATATGGTGATAATGAGGTAAGACATTTTTTAATAGAGAAGATACTGAAGTTGAAACTACACAGACAGAAGGAACAAAAATCATCTACAGAGTTAAAAGGTTGTCGTGGTTTGACCCTGGCTGGATGCCAGAGACCCACACCAACTTCTCCTGAAGGAGAGAAACTGGAGAATAAAACTGGTTACAGGCAAAAACAAGGCAATACTATAAGTAAAGAACATAAAGGGTTTATTTTCTAACTAACAAGCTCAGAACTGCAAGGGAAGCATCATTTAGAAGGCAACCTTTCTCCACCCATCCCTCCTTCTCTTACAATAGATGTAATATTCCCTTTTCCATCAGGAGAAAAAGGGGGAACATAGGGTAGGGGTAAACCAGGCAAGCTGGTATTTCTGACCAGATCCAGGGTAGGAACCATCTCTCTGTCCTTCCATAAAGTTCTCTCTCTCACACAAGAGGGAAAGGTCTTTCATGACTGTCCTAGGGTGGTGTGTATATATTCCATATCTTTGTGTTTTGGCTTGTGAATACCAGTCCTTAGCAACACCAAGGTCGTTTTCTCTCTCTGTCCAGAAGACGAGAAGAAAAAAAAAAGAAATTCAAAAACTGAGAAGCGGCAGTTGAAGAAAAAAAATTTCTGGGGGTAGCTCACACAGCGGCAGCAGAGGCAGGGAGCTGGTGGGTGCTCTCTGGCAGCCGTGGTTGTGTGGGGCTGGAGAGGGGCTGCTCTGGTGGGTTTTTCTCCAGCTTTTGGGATAGCCCCATATTTTTTCCTTTTTCCTTGTTTCCTTTNACAATGCACAAAAAGTCTGTCCAAGGATTTCTGCCGAGCTCTCAGCTAGCTCCAGGCTTCTGTTTCTGGGCTCCAACACATCAGCAGTTTGTCCAGTTTTTACCTCTCCATCTTCAGTCGTGGCCTAGATGGACTCTGCAGTACTGGTTCTCGCTCTCTCTGGTCCATAGGTTTTCACCATGGTCAGTCCAATTCACAAGCAGCAGTGGGATGCCTGGAAGAACATCTCTACCCCTTCTCTCGTGGGCCTGGGGGCCTTCAAATCTCTCAGCCTCCCGATGCAGGTTCTGAGCTGGCACGCTACATCTTACTACTGAACTTTTTTTTCTTCTCTCCCAAGTATGTTATTCGCAGAGACGCCTTTATCTCTATAACCTTGAAGGCCCTGGCAGCACGGAGAGAGCCCAGGCAAGAACTGAGCTGTTAACCCCCTCGCTGCCAGAGCAGCAGAAAACCCCCTAAACCATAACAAAGGCATACAGAATTTTCCATCAATTGCATCACGTGATGACATGACATCTCTGGGTTCATTGGGCCCTGAATTTAAGTAATTGCTAGACCTGCTCTCATGTATTATACAGGTTTTTTACAAAAATATCAGGTTTTTTTCTGGAAGGAAGATATTTTTGCAAGTGTCAATCAACATCATGGTCCATTGAATAGTTTTGAGAGGGAAGTGAATATATTGATGAGGTGATTGACATAATTATATTAAATGTTGATGTCATGATATCTAAGCTGTCATAAGGTATCCAAGAAATACACAGTAGTCCAGCAGATAGGATATAGGACCTATGTGTTTCTTGCTCCTACCCTGAAACAGCACCTGAAGACCAGTTAAAGTACCTTGAAGCCTATCATAAGTATTTGACATGTATCCCATCTCAGTTTGAATACTGAATTTTACTAAGGCAAAAAGTTAGTGTGTAAATAAAGGTAATTAAAATTAATTAATGGTTTGAATACAGAACACAGTGAACATTGTTTTATTGTTTTATAGAATAAAAACTCATTCTGTGAGACAATGAAAGATACTAGTTTTTGTCACTATGAGAAAGAAACCTTAAGCAAAAGGTCAAGGGATAATTTTATAGAAGTTTAATGGCAATCATGAACTAAGAACTGAGAAAACACATGGAACAATTAGGAAGAAACAAGGATGCGAACATCTACCTAATAGTGAGCACTACCCTTTTCAAGTAATGCATGGGGTAGATCCCATATAAATGTGACAATGTAAATAAGACAGGGATGCAATAAGGAAACATGAATGTTTAGTTCACAGACAAGATGCTTTCTGGCATCTGTTGTTTCTGATTTTCTTTTGAGTTTTGATTGTGTGAAAAATAATGGGATTTGATTTCTTTCTGGATTACATTATATTGTTTCATATACATGATACTTCCTTTGACCACTACAATAAGAAAAGTAACAGGAATTTGTCTCAAGCTGAGATGGAATGGAAAACTGTATTGTGTGAAATTAAACTTACGTAGCTGATTTCTTCTGCGACAAAGAAATACATTACGCTTATTTGCTATCCAAGAACAAAGATGTCATTACATTATATTGAACTAGGGGTTGTCCTTTCCTTCTACATCAAAGGAAGACAGCCATTTATTTAGTTTTAGTTTGAATTGACAAAACATGTTTCCAAGGTCTAAGCACTACGGAGAAAAACAAAAGGGTAAAAAACTAACCAAAAAACCAAAACACCCACAAGAACATAGAGATTTCAAAAAGGATCTCTCTGCCAAAAAGAAGAAAGCTACAAGGAACAATGAGCATCTACTTCACTTAAGCGGCCACTAAAAGACTCTCAGGAAGAAAGATCTTCATGGACTGCTAAAATAATGTCATAGGTTGGCATTGTAATGTGTGTGGTGAATGCATCTTTGTATTTTGTATTCCATATTGCTGTGTTCGGGCAATGCTGTCAAGCAGTGCCTACGTATGGAAAGTCTAAGAGCTTGTCTCATTTCATTTTTGATCACCCAGGGATCAGACAGTAAGCAAAAAAGAGCAGAAGAAATGGTAGTGTGAGATGATCACTAGAACAACAGGGTAGCTTAGGTAATAGCAAAAACTGTAAATTAGTGTCAGGATTGATCCTTGACTGTCCAGAAACATGACACTTACTTATGTACATCCACTTCTAGTATAGCTGTTATGACAGGGTGTTGCTAACAAATAAAGATCAAGAGATGAGTTCTTCCCCTGGAAAATTATTTTGGCAGAGCTGAATTTTGAGAACAGTCAGTTCTAAGAGGTAAGACACTTATATATATTTCTTAACATCTGAAAAAACTAAGAGAATTTGACTCTTTCATTTCTCTTATGATTACAAGACTCTACTATTCTATAATTTTTTCAGACATTTAAATCACTCTGAACAACTCCTCGAATTCTATTACAAATATTTTCAGCAGACCAATTTTAAAATAAATTCCCAGCTAATACTATAATTTCTCTAAATCAAGGATTTTCCCTTCTTTTCCTCTCAGCTCATATCTTGGGTTCAGTATGGGTTTCTTACCTTAAATCACCTTTGTAATGTGACTGAAGTTTTAAAGGTATAAATTTAATTAAAGAGTTCACTACAAAACTAGTATCATTATGAATTAAAAACTTCTTTTTCTTCTTATGGGGATCATTGTAATAATTCTAAATTTTAGTCTCTATTTTTATAAGAACTGCTATGAAGACAGAAAATTAGCTCCCTAAAATCACTTAGAAGAAGCAAGAAACCTTTCTTCCCAATTCCTTCTTTGCATGAATACACCAGAGATGGGTCTCCACAGTTCTGAAAAATTTCCTTGCATGCACAATTTCAGCTGACTTAAATGCTAAAATTTTTCTATTGATTTCTTCTCTCCAGTAACTTTAATTTGCAAAAGACTTGACCTTGCCTGTAGTTTGGTTACAGCCCATTGCATTTGTGACGCAGCCTATGTTCAGGATTTGCATAGGTTAATTGCATTCTCAGATCTCCACCCTCCCAGGTATTCTTCCCCTGAAATTTGTCAAAACAAGCTTTTGCTCTAGTTCTGGATTTCTATAATTTAGTAGCTACTTAAAATTGTATCTGATTCAAAATTTACATAATGTTTGCATAATGATTTACCACCTGTATCTCAGAGCACTGGTACTCCACATTAGGTGCTCTGGTTTGTGTATATTTCAGTCTATCATTACTTCAAAGCGAGCTTCTGTTAGTAGCTAGGGAGGTTTGAGGAGTTGTTGGAAGTAAAGGAATTATCAAATCCCAATTATTCCTTTGTCATCTTCTCACTTTTTCAGTGTTGTTTTAATAATCTGTTACATTTGGTTCTACTGTGCCTGATGGTTGAGTTTATAAGAGATGTATTTTTTTTATTGCTGTTGAACTCCTCACATCTTTGAACACTCTCAGAACAGCTGTCAGATTCAATCTATACTGGAGCTATCTAGAGAGAAAAAAGCTTTTTACATCATGTTTGCAGCTGTGGCTTGTTCAACAGTCCATTGCAAAAGAATTGTTACCACATTATTTCATAATTGTAGGGAACCTACAATTATGAATAGAAATTATTCCTTTAGGGATTTCCACCACTGGACCAACCAAATAAATTTTAATGTACAGTCGGGTCTCCTGTATCGTGCATCCACGGTCTTAATTCAGACCCGTGTAGCCTGATTTCCATGTTGAATGGCAGCACAGCCGCCGCTTGTTCCTCCCCTGCCGCCCCCGCCACCATCACCCGCATCCCTATCGCCACCCATGGTGCCCCTGCTGCCGCCCGAGCCCCCACCACCACCCAGGATGTCGGCCCTGGCCGCTGCTGCAGCCGCCGCCACAGCGGTGGCAAGTTGCGCATGCGCATTTGCGAAATGGGTCTCCTACACCGCTAAAAAATCATGCCACTAAGAACTGAAGCCACAATATGGGGGGCACAAGGTGCAAGAGGGCTAACTGTATGTTGTTATTCTTACTATCTCTGATAACCTGAGGGGGCTTTTTCTTTAAAATTTATAGTTTACTTAGAGAACAATTTAAGCACACCTTTGCACATTTTTCTTTTCAAATCAGAAGACCAAGAGAGCAAGCTTTTGAAAAGCTTTTTCCTAGAAGCTCTCAAGTGAAGATGTCACCAGAATAACACTATGTTTCCTCTCTAAAATGAGTTGATAGTTATCTCACTTCCTTCAAACAGCTACAACTCATATATTGTTTGTATTTTATGTAAGGAGCATCTTTACCTGGTCTTTGTATGTTCCTCAGCTATTATCTTCAAAGATACCAGCAGATGTCTTTTTCCCAGTATTTAAATTAGATGTTTCATTTTCATGTGTTCTCTATTGAAGGTTATAACAATACATTTGCTTCTATGGATTTTCTATTTCTGTTTAAAGTTTACCCAGTTCCTTGTTTTACCAGCTGATCTGGCATCTCTTTTAACTAGAATGAAGTACCATGAGTCTTTAAATTTTTTACCATGAAGTATCTCTTCGATTTAGTAATGTCACAAATATACTGCAACAAAAGTATAAATTTAAAGACATGACTCACCAGAAGAATGCTCATGAACATCCTGTGTTGACAAGAATTGTAGAAGGGAATTGGATTTCCAAATACAATATGAAAACAAAGTAAACATTCAATTGCAATGAAAATATTCGAGTGCAGGTGATGGAAAGCAATTCTATGGTGAGCTGAGCGTGGGACAGCTGAATATCACATGCTTTAAGTGTTTCCAGATGTGTGGGTGAAATTGCGTGGCTGTCAAATCCAGTATGTCTTTCCTTGAATGTAATAACTGGAATCACTATAAAACATTAGTTTTCAAGCATATTGTGTGTGAAAATAGTGACTGAATGTACCGGTCCACTCTTCACCATCTTTTATTTTGTAGTAAAAACTTCATGGCTCTGTGGGTGTTATGCTAAACAGTGTGGTTTAGACCAGTCAGAAATGCAAAATGTTTGATGATTATTAGTAAGTGTTCCACTCTGTGTAACTCTCCTGAGGCTTCAACAACCTTGATACACAGACCTGGTCTAAGCTCCTCTTAAAATTATCAGAAATGCTCCCTACTTATGCTGCCTAACAATTTTGGTAACTTGCTTTTATTACAAACCCAAGTGGAATAAAATTTTTGCTATCAAACTTTCAAAGAAAGTTGCCAACCCAAATTTCATCCAGGATGGAAAATTATTATGACCAAATCCAACTTTAAGGCCCTTTTTTACTGGCTCTATAAACAACAATGGTAAGTTCGATCTTGTGAGCTCTCCTGGACGACAGGAAAATGCAACTCTAATTGGGACACCCCTCAGAGCTAGAAAACTCTCAAGTTTGCTATATTTTGGAGGACTGCCACTGAACACTGATGACGGAGCCTGGGCTCATACCCTCTCTCCTTGAGGCTCAACCCTTTATCCATTGAGAAGATGCAAAGACACTCAACATGAATATTTCACTACATTTGAAGGTGTATTGGGTCTGCCTGAGCCCACAGCAGTCCTCGCAATGCTGTGCCTTGGAAGGGTGATGATAACACACAAGTGTTTTGACTACAGCTGGGCACACTGCCCCTTCCCCTAACGGAGGATGAGATTCTGGGAGGGCACATGAGCAGGCCAGCTGACCCAGACTGACCAAAGGGATATTCCATACCATATGATGTCAGTTCAGATATAAAAGCGGAGGAAGGAAGCAAGGGAAGGGGACATTCATTGTTCTTCCCGAGACACGTAGGGCCCTACTTGCCTGGATTTGGATACTTCTGCAGATGGGGAAGTAGAGATTAGTTCTTTTGCTTTGCTTCATTTGTGCTATATTAAACTGCCTTATTCCAAACCACTCTTTGTACATCATCTTGTTGTCGGGACTGAGCGACAATTCCGGGCCCTGGCATCCAGCCAGGGTAAAACCCATTACAGCCTTTTTGGCATTCCCAACGTGGGGCAGATAAAGGCAGTTAAATATATATATATA